>NC_069451.1:30349884-30365223 GCF_026875155.1 Cherax quadricarinatus | reverse complement strand
GAGCCTGGCCCGGGCCCGGGCCGGAGTAGTGAACTCTCGAAACTCATCAAAGCTATATCAAAGAAATGTGGTTATATCTTTCGGATATACCTAGTACACTTCCAAATATACATGGTATACATTCCGGTTATACTAGTATACTTTACGTATATATCTGGTATACCTTCCAGATATACCTGAATACCTTTCAGATATACCTGGTTACCTTCCGGATATACTTGTTATACCTTCCAGATCACCTTGCGGTATCAAGATGACTCTTACAGGTGCTCTCATGTGTTCTTAGGTATTCACAGGTGTCCACGAGTGTTCACAGGTATTCACATATGTTTCCAGTGTTGACAGGTGTCCACAAGTGCTCAAGGTGTTCTCAAGTGCTCACAGATGTCCAGAGGTATTCACAAGTGTTAGCGATACCCGCAAGTGTTCACAGTACTCACAAGTGTTCATATATATTCACAAGTGTTTACATGTGTTCACAAATGTTCACAGGAGTCCACATGAGTCCATAGGTGTTCACAAGCATCAACAAGTGTTCACAGGTGTTCATAAGCATCCACAAATGTTAACAGGTGTTCACAAGCATCCACAAGTGTTCACAGGTGTTCACAAGCATCCACAAGTATTCACAGGTGTCTACGAGCCTCCACCAGATGTTCATAGGTGTCCAAAAAGCAAACAATTGTTCACAAGTGTTCACATATGTTCACCAATGTCCACAATCATCCACAAGTGTTCACAGGTGTCCACAATCGTCCCACAAGTGATCACAGGTGTCCACAATCATCCACAAGTGTTCACAGGTGCCCACAATCATCCACAAGTGTTCACAGGTGCCCACAATCATTCACAAGAGTTCACAGGTGTCCACAATCATCCACAAGTGTTCACAGGTGTCCACAATCATCCACAAGTGTTCACAGGTGTCCACAATCATCCACAAGTGCTCACAGGTGTCCACAATTATCCACAAGTGTTCACAGGTGTCCACAATCATCCACATGCGTTCACAGGTGTCCACCAATCGTCGACAAGTGTTCACAGGTGTCCACAATCATCCACAAGTGTTTACAGGTGTCCACAATCATCCACAAGTGTTTACAGGTGTCCACAATCATCCACAAGTGTTCACAGGTTGTCCACAATCTCCACAAGTGTTCACAGGATCCACAATCATCCACAAGTGTTCACAGGGGTCCACAATCATCCACAATGTTCACAGGTGTCCACAATCATCCACAAGTGTTCACAGGTGTCCACAATCATCCACAAGTGTTCACAGGTGTCCAACAATCATCACAAGTGTTCACAGGTGTCCACAATCACCCACAAGTGTTCACAGGTGTCCACAATCATCCACAAGTGTTCACAGGTGGGGATGAAGTGGAACAAATCTTTTCTGATGACAACCCACCTTTTTGTTTGCACATAACTTCCAATGCAACCATAGGCCTATAGTGCAAGCATCTGTTCATAATGGCCCTTTTCATTTGTTCATGGACTCAGGTGGCAAGTCAATATTATCAGGTCTAGTTTGTTTAGGGATAAGCAGTTACGACATGTCCTTCTGTAAAAAAACCGACTCATGTGTCCTCCCTTAGTGGAGTAGCTGGTTCTCCCCTGTGTGCCCGGGGTCGGACTTCCTAACTTTTTTATCCAAGGAGAGATTCATGTTCCCTTTCCTTGTTGTCTACCAGATTACTTTCCGGGGGACCTTTAGGGGGGATTTTTTTTTTCCCCATGCGAGACGCGCATTGTGTCGACCCTTTTTCGATGGCATCCCCAAAATTGATGATTTGAGTACCCATTTTGGGGTTACCAGTTTGGGATCCGAGATCTCCATACTGCCGCAGAGTAGACATTCGAATTAAGCCCTTTGAGGCCAGTGCATTTCCAGTAGGTCCCCAAGCGGTCAGGCACTGGTGATCCTGCACCCGCTGTTTTCCCAAAAAACTTCAGACTTGCAAGATAGTGTCCAGTTACCTAAAAAGTTCCGAGGATGCTTGCTCCCTTGATCTGAGCCTATCCCGCAGTCGCTATTAAAGTGTAGTTTCCCACAGGGGACGCCTTGTCGGAAAACGATTACTTGAAACAGTATGCCATCCTTGTTGATGTCACATCCGTCTGCAGAAAGAGTTTTGTCCCGGTGTGCCCCCCTAGAGTGTCTGTTGTTGTTCCTATTTTCCAGAGGTGATAACGCCTGTTGACAGTGATTCCTGCAAAGAAAAAGGTCTATTTGTTGAAATCCTTACTGTGTAAAGTTAGTAAGATCCTTTTTCTTCTGCAAACACTTTTGGTCACAGTGTTCGTCTCAGAGAAAATACCAATTTTTTGCCTTGTTCACAACCCTTAAACCTTTTCGGTAGGGGAAAGATTTTGTCACCTGCCCAGGGGCCCCGGTGCTATTCTACCGGGGGGGGACCTCATCCATTTCCCCGGATAAATCTGTTCCCCAGTTAAGAAAAGCTTAGTCCCACTGACTTCCCCAATGAAGTCAAGCGTTTGTTACTTGTTGAACAAACGTCGTAAAGCCATTGCCTTACCGGTGAGAAGATGGGTATAACAAACTTATTGTCCCCATCGTTTCCACTTAACTGGTACTAGACCATCTACATCCTGCGACAGAATCCTCATTCAAAATTGCTGTCGCAGAAAAATGATCAATCAAATGCTTGATATGGGTTATTCCCTAGAAATTCACCTTGGAATGCACCCTTGACCTAGTCCCAAAGAAGGATGTATTGGCGCCCCAGTGTTTTGCTTTGGGAAAGTTAAGTCGAAAACTACCCCAGAGTTTCCCAACTTCCTGTCCGGGTGATTTTTTACTAACTCGGAGAAAAACAAAGTTTTTTCAACCCGGACTTGTTACAAGGGTTTGGAAGTCCCCTTCACGAGGAAGCCAAGAGCTAACTGCATTTCCCCCCTGGGGTCATATCATTCCTCCTATGGCTTTTGGATTCGACCCCTCCCTATCACTTCCAAGGCTCATGCAAATTCTTTACAGGCTCATAGGAATGCACTTATGGGTATTAGATACGTATCTCATGTCTAAAGACGTGGATCACATTTTAAAAAGACTTGAGTAGTATTGGTAAGTTTTGAAGAACCCAAATTTAAAGATCAAACTTTTAAAATGTAAATTTTTTCAGATCAGAAATTAAGTTTTTGGTCACAAGTCACCCCTGGGGGTTTTCGCTGACCAAGAAAAAACTGCGTAAAAATTTTTCCAACCCCAAAAACTGCTGATGCCGAAGACCCTTTGTGGGCTTAGCGGGTTTTTTTTAAGATCTTTCTTTCCCAATTTTTTTTTCATAGCTGTCCTTAACGAGTTGTTAAAAAAAGATGCTCCTTTTTTTTGGACCTTCCGTCAAAAAAGAGCTTTCCAAAAACTCAAAAGAAAAGCAACATCTGCTCCATTTGAAATTTCCAGTTTTTTTCTAAGCCTTCTATTGACAACTGATGTAGTTCTATTGGCATAGGTGCGTATAGCTCAAAGACGATGGCAAGTCCCAACGCATTTGCATTGTTAGCCGAGCCTTACAAAGGGAACGTAATTATACAGTAACTGAGCAAGAACCTTTGAAATATAGGGTCTTTAAAGCCTTCTGAGACATTATTTATCAGTACCGTTATGTTTGACGACCCGCTCCCCTGAACCTTTATTCCGAAAAAAACAAACCCCTTTGGGAAAGGGTTGCCAGATGGACCTTGACTACCCAAGAGTTCAAACCCCCTTTGAAACACCCGGGGGAAATCAAATGTGTCGCAGATGCCTTATCACGACATGTTTATAGTAAGCAAACCTCCATTTAGTACTGAAAAGGTAAAGAATGCTCAAAGAAAAGATCCCCTGTGGTTGGTGTGATTCGATTCCTGCTCCAGGAAGTCTTATTCTACTGTGAAGCCCCCAGCACCCATCAGGACTTTGTATGAACCCAAAACTTACTGTTCGAACAGCCGAGTTGGGTACTCCAGCGAAAAGTTTCCCCTTATAATTCCCCAGTCAATGTGAAAGTACCTTACACTAGTTCCGATGTACAGGTGTTGCGCCCCTGGTATGGTCGTTCAGTAAAAAAAAAGCCCGATTGAAATACTTTTTTGGGCCCCGGGTGGGGAAATGTATTTCTGGTATGTTAAGAAATGTAGTGTCTGCATCAACATAAAGGGAAAAAGGTCCCAATCCAATCCAAAAGGGATCCACCACTAGGAACCGGGGAAAAGTTGCGCTAGATCTGTTTAAATAATTTCCCAAAGTTCCCAGGGCAACAAAAAATCTATGTGTTATGGTGATCATTTCACCAGATATTGTGAGTTTGTTCTATTGCAGTAAGACGCCGAGGACAGTAGCTAAAGCGTTTTAAAAAACCATTATCTGGGAGGCTACCACCCCTAAGTCCCTAGTAAAGACAAAAGGAGGGAATTCTGTAATGGAATTTTTGAAAAATTTGTGTACCTTGTACAGTTCTAAATCCAAACCCTTTTCCTTTTCATCCTGCCGCACTGGGTTTGCGGAAAAGTACCAATTTAAAAAGTACTTTTATGTCTTTAAAGGCCACTATCAATCCCAACATGAAACTTGGGATGAAAATTTTACTGATGGCAGTGTTCTTAAAAAATTTGCTTACAAGTTTCTATAGGTGAACCCAATTATGGGTTGGTATGGTGTAGATAAAACGTTTGCCTTATTTGATTGCTAATTTAATCGAAACCAAATTACAAACCCCGAGTTTTCAAAACAACTCGTACCACTTAGCTCAAAGTGCTTTTTTGAAGAATCCGTGAAACACTTCATAAATCAACAGCAGAATTTACAAGAGTCGAAAAAACCGACAAAGCATCCAAAAAAAAAAAATAGGTTCGAGAGTTATGTGATAACTTTAAAAAAAGTTGAATGCCTAAGCTTTGTCAAAAGTTTGTTGGTTTTCCCTTTTCGAGTAGTTGAAAATATCACGGTTTTTTTAAATATAGGTTAGAGAAAAATTTGTACTGGCAGTATAAAGAATCCCTTTAGATCATATGAAGTTAGTATGTGATGATAAAAATTCCAAAAACCCGCCAGGAAATCCCAAGTATCATTTGTTACTTCCAATTCAGATTTGCCTCAAATACAGCATGAGTTAGCCAGTGCAACAGAGTTGATCCTACCAGAGATGACACCCATTCTGCATATATCAATCTCACCCTAACAGAGTTGGGGTTAAATGTAAATAACCTGTATATATGAATAATTACAGTATCAACTTATCAGTATTCAAGAATTTTTTTTGTGTGTTTACGTTCTCTCCGAATTCTGAGAGTTAACAGTCTAGATTTGAGTGCACCGAATCTGCCTTTCTGTTAAACACTTCTTTCTTTGTATATATTCCTTCCTCAGAATCCGTAGATCACATGAATACAGATCGATCGATCAAATTTTTTTTTATTACTTCTATTGTGTATCCCAATGTTGAGTTTCATTCGATGAGTTGTGCTATATCTTTACCTTGTAATGCGTTACAGTTTTATTACAGTTCAATTCCATAAGCTTCCATTCCAATATTCTTACTTATGTATGTTATAATGTTCAATTGTTGTGTACTTTGACATTGTATAGAATCAGCCCAAGCCTACACCTGCCGTCTCTAGTTTGTATTAGTTGTATGTCGGGACGACATACGTTAGCGTCGCCGAGCTCTCAGTAGTAGTACCAGTTCCTAGTAACCAGTTACCAGTAACCAGTGTACCAGTAGATGACTCACTACCAACCGTCTGCGTGAATCACTGACTGATTATTCATATTGCTGCTGACCATAGCAGGATTTCAAACACCCTCACCCGTAGGCACTTGTGGGTCAGTCGTAGTTAGGGAGCAGAGAGAGGCAGGTCGGCCCCTGGTGCTTTCCCATACTTTCCGTTCTATTATACGTACTACCAGCCTACGTGAGTATTCTTACCCCATCCACGTTAAAGAAAACCCACTTGACAGTGGTACCTCAGTTGATGCTCTTCTGCGGTGGTGCCATGTTGATGCTCTTCTACAGTGGTACCACTGTTGATGCTCTTCTCCAGTAGTACCACTGTTGATGCTCTTCTCCAGTGGTACCACTGTTGATGCTCTTCTACAGTGGTACCACTGTTGATGCTCTTCTGCAGTGGTACCACTGTTGATGCTCTTCTACAGTGGTACCACTGTTGATGCTCTTCTACAGTGGTACACATGTTGATGATCGTCTGCAGTGGTACCACTGTTGATGATCTGCAGCAGTACCAGTGTTGAAGCTCTTCTACAGTGGTACCACTTGAGACTTCTACAGTAGTACCATTGTTGATGCTCTTCTGCAGTGGTACCACTATGAAGGCTCTTCTGCAGTGGTACCACTCTCCTCTGCAGTGGTACCACGTTGATGCTCTTCTACAGTAGTACCACTGTTGATGATCGTCTGCAGTGGTACAACTGTTGATGATCTGCAGCAGTACCACTGTTGAAGCTCTTCTACAGTGGTACCACTTGAGACTTCTACAGTAGATACCATTGTTGATGCTCTTCTGCAGTGGTACCACTATTAAGGCTCTTCTGCAGTGGTACCACTGTTGGGGATCCTCTACAGTGGTACCTGTAGATGGTGAAGATACGGAGGAGAAAATCGCAAGAAAACTGGTCCTAGACCTGTGTGTGACCTGTTTATAGACCTGTTTGGAAGTGGGGTGTTTTGTGTGTGTGTGTGTTGTGTGTGTGTGTGTGTGTGTGGCGCCTCACCTGCTTGTACTCACCTAGTTGTGGTTGCAGGGGTCGATTCACAGCTCCTGGCCCCGCCTCTTCACTGGCCGCTACTGAGTCACTCTTCCTGCTCCCTGAACTTTTCATACCTCGTCTTAAAGCAATGTATGAAGCCTCCGCCTCTTCCATGAAGCTGAAGAAATAGTTCCTGACATCTCTGTGGCGTATCTGTGTTTTCAGTCTATCTCTGTCCTCGTGTACCTGTTACCCGCCTCTCATTCTATCCCTGGCTACAGGAGTCCCACAGTCTTTAAAAAACACCTTGTAGATAACCAAGGATTTCTTAGTATACCCCTTATATATAATGGGAGGTTGTTGAACAGTCTTGGTCCCCGGACACTTATTGTGTTATTTCTTAGTGTACTCATGGACTCCCTGCTTTTCATTGGGGAGCGTTGCACTGCTTGCCGAGTCTTTGGCTTTCACAGGAAGTGATTTCCGTGTGCAGATTTGGAACTAGTCCCTCTAGGATTTTCCAGGGGGTAAATTGTGATGTATCTTTCTCGCCTGCGTTCCAAGTAGTACTGGTCAAAGGACTTCAAACGTTCCCACTATACTCGACTATACTCATACATGAAGTGAAAGTTCTCTGTATATTCTCCAGATCTGCAGCTTCTCCTGTCTTGAAAGTTGCTGTTAGTGTACAACAATATTCCAGCTTAGAGAGAACAAGTGACTTAAAAAAGATCATCATTAGCTTGGCATCACTACTTTTGAAGGTTCTCATTATCCGTCCTATCATTTCCCCAGCAGATGTGGTAATGACATTGTTGTGATCTTTGAAAGTGAGATCCACTGACATTATCACTCCCAGGTCTTTCACATTAGTTTCTCGCTTTATTGTGTGGAATGTAAACATTACATAAGACTGCTAAGTCTAGTTTTATACATTTTCGTGCCTTTTTTTTCTCTAAAAATTACTTGCTATATTAGATTTTTTTATGAATATACAATGAAGGAGTGTCCGTACCAGTCCGTTTTCTGTATTTAAAGCTCCATCAGTACGTTGATGGGTTTGTTTATACAAATAAATGGTCCAACTTGGACCATTTACAAAGTCACACTGACACGAAATAGTGAGGGGAACGAGTGTACATATTTGTGTATTGTTCCAGTCACGGTATTGTGTCTTTGTACCTAACCTAACTTGGGCTTAAAAATTTAACTTAGTATCTGTTGGAAGGCATTAAATTAACCGTTAAACTGCCACAATCAAAAGGTCAACGGTATGTAAACTGCCAGTCAACGGGTGTGTAAACTGCCACAGTCAACGGGTGTGTAAACTGCCACAGTCAACGGGTATGTAAACTGCCGCAGTCAACGGGTGTTAAACTGCCACATTCAAGGGTATGTAAAACTGCCGCACACGTAGATCAGTGTTGTGAAGTCTTAGCGTCCTCAATATGGCCGCGATCAGGAATGTTAGGTCTGTACCGGTGTTCACACCAACAAAAAATTCCTCCACCATGTAGGGCAGTGTGGGAAGAGCTTGTCTCAGGGCAGCAGCATACCGCATGTCTCCACCTCCATACTGTCATGTTGAATACACGTTCGTACCTGATGAAAACTGACACTAGACCAACTTGCCAAAATTTCACTGAAAATGTCATAAGGAAGATCACTGATAAATACCCAGGAAAAAGTTCTAACCCAATAGGCATAGAAGAGCGTGAACTTCCATGTCTGAACTTTGAAGAACCTATGTAACACAACTTCCTTCCACTAAGAAGAAATACGCCCAGATGTGTTATGGATGTTCTGACACCTGAAAAATAAGGATGTGATACATGTGTACAACTTTCAGAACTTCACAGTGGGACCTGGTCATGGACCAGCCGCAGGGGCGGTGACCCCCGGAACATCCTACTCCAGGTATTATACAGTTTTTATTTCTTCAAGTTTTTCCATGGCAGAGTAATTGAAATTTGTCCACATCGAATTCATATTGTTTTTTTTTGGCCAATTTGAAGACTTTGAATCCGCTTAGAGATTTAGTGCCCTCAGTGTATGACACTGTCTTGCAGATTTTTAGTGTCGTCAGTAAAGGCAGATACAGTTTACATCTGTCTATGTCTGATATAAGGATGAGGATTTGCTACACAAATAACCCCGCACATAAAAGAGAGAAGCTTACGACGACGGTTTCGGTCCGACTTGGACCAGTTACAAATGGTCCAAGTCGGACCGGGTTATTTGTGTATCGTTCCAGTCACGGTATTATGCCTTTTTTTTTTATGAGGATTTGCTTTATTTTTCTTAGAGAGGTAGAGATCCATCTGATCAGTCCTCCAGTTATTCCTCTTGTGCTATTACACCACGATGGCACTTCTCGAAGGCTAAGCAAAGTCTGTGTATTTTAGTTCTAATGTATCCTGGACTATATCATAGTGGTCCAGTAGTTGTGAGATGCTGCCCTGGGTTGTGCAATTATTGGGTCTCCAAGTAGTTGGTGATTTTGATTCTTACAACACTTTCAAAGACTTTTATAATGTGGAACGTTAGTCCTATCTGTCTATAGTTCTTTGCAATTGCTTTACTGTCACGTTTGTGGAGTGGGGCTACGTCTGTTGTTTTTAGTAACTGTGGGATGACTCCCGTGTGTATGTTCCCTCCTCATAGAATATTTAAGGCAGGTGAAAGGTGTTTCTTGCAGTTCTTGATGAACACAGAGTTCATCAGTCTGGTCCTGGTGCTTGACGGGTTAAGGTAATCTCGGAAATTTTGGAGATGTACAAAGTATCGCGTCTCGTTCATGAATAATTCAGATTATCTGATTCAGATTATCTGATTCAGATTATCTGATTAACAATTCACTAAACACTGAGTAATACTCAGACTTCAGTATTTGACTCGTGTCCTTGATATTATCAGTGTAAGTGCCATCATGTTTGATCAAGGACACAGTACTGCATGAGGTCCTTGATATTATCAGTGTAAGTGCCATCATGTTTGATCAAGGACACAGTACTGCATGAGGTCCTTGATATTATCAGTGGTAAGTGCCATCATGTTTGATCAAGGGGCACAGTACTGCATGAGGTCCTTGATATTATCAGTGTAAGTGCCATCATGTTTGATCAAGGACACAGTACTGCATGAGGTCCTTGATATTATCAGTGTAAGTGCCATCATGTTTGATCAAGGACACAGTACTGCATGAGGTCCTTGATATTATCAGTGTAAGTGCCATCATGTTTGATCAAGGACACATTACTGCATGAGGTCCCTTGATATCAGTGTAAGTGCCATCATGTTTGATCAAGGACACAGTACTGTCCTTGATATTATTAGTGTAGGTGCCATCATGTTTGATCAAGGACACAGTACTGTCCTTGATATTATCAGTGTAGGTGCCATCATGTTTGATCAAGGACACAGTACTGTCCTTGATATTATCAGTGTAGGTGCCATCATGTTTGATCAAGGACACAGTACTGTCCTTGATATTATCAGTGTAGGTGCCATCATGTTTGATCAAGGACACAGTACTGTCTTGATATTATCAGTGTAAGTGCCATCAAGTTTGATCAAGGACACAGTACTGTCCTTGATATTATCAGTGTAAGTGCCATCATGTATCATCAAGGACACAGTACTGTCCTTGATATTAACAGTGTAAGTGCCATCATGTTTCATCAAGGACACAGTACTGTCCTTGATATTAACAGTGTAAGTGCCATCATGTTTGATCAAGGACACAGTACTGTCCTTGATATAATCAGTGTAAGTGCCATCATGTTTGATCAAGGACACAGTTACTGTCCTTGATATTATCAGTGTAAGTGCCATCATGTTTCATCAAGGACACAGTACTGTCCTTGATATTTCAGTGTAAGTGCCATCATGTTTGATCAAGGACACAGTACTGTCCTTGATATTATCAGTGTAAGTACCATCATGTTTGATCAAGGACACAGTACTGTCCTTGATATTATCAGTGTAAGTACCATCATGTTTGATCAAGGACACAGCACTGTCCTTGATATTATCAGTGTAAGTATCATCATGTTTGATCAAGGACACAGTACTGTCCTTGATATTATCAGTGTAAGTACCATCATGTTTGATCAAGGACACAGTACTGTCCTTGATATTTATCAGTGTAAGTACCATCATGTTTGATCAAGGACACAGTACTGTCCTTGATATTATCAGTGTAAGTACCATCATGTTTGATCAAGGACACAGTACTGTCCTTGATATTATCAGTGTAAGTACCATCATGTTTGATCAAGGACACAGTACTGTCCTTGATATTGTCAGTGTAAGTACCATCATGTTTGATCAAGGACACAGTACTGGGCCTTGATATTAAACATGTAAGTACCATCATGTTTGATCAAGGACACAATTTCTGTCCTTGATATTATCAGTGTAAGTTACCATCATGTTTGAATCAAGGACACAGTACTGTCCTTGATATTATCAGTGTAAGTACCATCATGTTTGATCAAGGACACAGTACTGTCCTTGATATTATCAGTGTAAGTACCATCATGTTTGATCAAGGACACAGTACGTCCTTGATATTATCAGTGTAAGTACATCATGTTTGATCAAGGACACAATACTGTCCTTGATATTATCAGTGTAAGTACCATCATGTTTGATCAAGGACACAGTACTGTCTTGATATTATCAGTGTAAGTACATCATGTTTGATCAAGGACACAGTACTGTCCTTGATTATCAGTGTAAGTACATCATGTTTGATCAAGGAAAACAGTACTGTCCTTGATATTATCAGTGTAAGTACCATCATGTGTGATCAAGGACACAGTACTGTCCTTGATATTATCAGGGTAAGTACATCATGTGGACAAGGACACAGTACTGTCACTGATATTATCAGGGTAAGTACCATCATGTGTGATCAAGGACACAGTACTGTCCTTGATATTATCAGTGTAAATTACCATATGTTTGATCAAGGACACAGTACTGTCCTTGATATTATCAGTGTAAATACCATCACGTTTGATCAAGGACACAGTACTGTCCTTGATTATATCAGTGTAAATACCATCACGTTTGATCAAGGACACAGTACTGTCCTTGATATTTATCAGTGTAAATACCATCACGTTTGATCAAGGACACAGTACTGTCCTTGATATTATCAGTGTAAATACCATCACGTTTGATCAAGGACACAGTACTGTCCTTGATATTAACAGTGTTAAATACCATCACGTTTGATCAAGGACACAGTACTGTCCTTGATATTATCAGTGTAAATACCATCACGTTTGATGAAGGACACAGTACTGTCCTTGATATTATCAGTGTAAATACCATCACGTTTGATCAAGGACACAGTACTGTCCTTGATATTATCAGTGTAAATACCATCACGTTTGATCAAGGACACAGTACTGTCTTGATATTATCAGTGTAATACCATCACGTTTGATCAAGGACATCAGTACTGTCCTTGATATTATCAGTGTAAATACCATCACGTTTGATCAAGGGCACAGTACTGTCCTTGATATTATCAGTGTAAATACCATCACGTTTGATCAAGGACACAGTACTGTCCTTGATATTATCAGTGTAAATACCATCACGTTTGATCAAGGACACAGTACTGTCCTTGATATTATCGTGTAAATACCATCAAGTTTGATCAAGGACACAGTACTGTCCTTGATATTATCAGTGTAAATACCATCAACGTTTGATCAAGGACACAGTACTGTCCTTGATATTATCAGTGTAAATACCATCACTTTTGATCAAGGACACAGTACTGTCCTTGATATTATCAGTGTAAATACCATCACGTTTGATCAAGGACACAGTACTGTCCTTGATATTAACAGTGTAAATACCATCACGTTTGATCAAGGACGCAGTACTGTCCTTGATATTAACAGTGTAAATACCATCACGTTTGATCAAAGACATAGTACTGTCCTTGATATTATCAGTGTAAATACCAAACACGTTTGATCAAGGACACAGTACTGTCCTTGATATTATCAGTGTAAATACCATCACGTTTGATCAAGGTCACAGTACTGTCCTTGATATTATCAGTGTAAATACCATCATGTTTGATCAAGGACACGTACTGTCCTTGATATTATCAGGTAAATACCATCATGTTTGATCAAGGACACAGTACTGTCCTTGATATTATCAGTGTAATATACCATCATGTTTGATCAAGGACACAGTACTGTCCTTGTAATTAACAGTGTTAAATACCATCATGTTTGATCAAGGACTCAGTACTGTCCTTGATATTATCAGTGTAAATACCATCATGTTTGATTTAAGGACAGTACTGCATGTGGCTTTTATTCTCCATTTTGTATACAAGTATTTATATTTTATTTTTCAATTTGGACAATTGCTGTCAGCTCTATCTGTCTCTCCTGGTCTCTGTCTCTCCTGGTCTCTGTCCCCCTGGTCTCTGTCTCTCCTGGTCTCTGTCTCTCCTGGCCTCTGTCTCTCCTGGCCTCTGTCCTCCTGGCCTCTGTCTCTCCTGGCCTCTGTCTCTCCTGGTCTCTGTCTCTCCTGGTTTTCTGTCTCTCCTGGTCTCTGTCTCTCCTGGCCTCTGTCTCTCCTGGTCTCTGTCTCTCCTGGCCTCTGTCTCTCCTGGTCTCTGTCTCTCCTGGTCTCTGTCTTTCCTGGGGCTCTGTCTCTCCTGGTCTCTCTCCTGGTCTCTGTCTCTCCTGGTCTCTGTGTCTCCTGGTCTCTGTCTCTCCTGGCCTCTGTCTCTCCTGGTCTTTGTCTCTCCTGGTCTCTGTCTCTCCTGGTCTCTGTCTCTCCTGGTCTCTGTCTCTCCTGGTCTCTGTCTCTCCTGGTCTCTGTCTCTCCTGGTCTCGGTCTCTCCTGGTCTCTGTCTCTCCTGGTCTCTGTCTCTCCTGGTCTCTGTCTCTCCTGGTCTCTGTCTCTCCTGGTCTCTGTCTCTCCTGGTCTCGGTCTCTCCTGGTCTCTGTCTTCCTGGTCTCTGTCTCTCCTGGTCTCTGTCTCTCCTGGTCTTTGTCTCTCCTGGGTTCTGTCTATCCTGGCTTCTGTCTATCCTGGCCTCTGTCTCTCAGACTGTCTCTCCTGGCCTCTGCCTCTCCTGGTCTCTGTCTCTTCTAGGCTCTGTCTATCCTGGCCTCTGTCACTCCTGGGTCTCTACCTATCCTGGCCTCTGTCACTCCTGGCCTCTGTCTCTCCTAGCCTGTCACTCCTGGGCCTCTATCCTAGCCTCTATCCAGGCCTCTGTATATCTTTGCCTCTGTCTCTTCTGAATTATGCCTCTCCTGGCGTCTGTCTCTCCTGGACTCTGTCTCTCCTGGCCTCTGTCTCTAACTCTGTCCTAGACTCTGTCTCTCCTGGTTTCTTTCTCTCCCAGCCTCTGTCTCTCTTGAACTTTGCCTCTCCTGGATTCATTCAGTTTAGATTCAATATCTTCCATTTCTCTAGCCAGCGTTTCCTTCCATATTTCAAACAGTCTAGCGTCCTTGAGAAGGTCTGTGGTTCTTCGTTTTCCTCTATAGGGGAAGCATCTCTCTCTTTCCAGTTTGCATCTTCTCTTCTTTTTTCTTCGGAGAATGTGCCATATGCAAACTTCTAGTGGCACAGAGTTGATCCTGTCAAGACATTAGTTCATATCCATATTATTTAATATATCTATACACAACGTTTCATTAAGTACACTATTTATATGATCTCAGTTGATCTTCATGTTGTTAAAAGTTGAATTTAATGAAAAACTAATGATTATTTGTGCTTCTTGGTGTGAAATACAAGTCTGTTAAAATCTTTGCACTCTGGCAGAGTTGCTGTCTCTTTTTGTTTCATGAACACGTAAGATAACAGGTAAATCTTAAGACTTTAATTTTCCGATTCCATTTGGATAGGCCTAGTGTGAGGCCAGACAGCGAGGTCCCATGACTAACGGGACCGTTAACAGATGCAACAGGATGTTCAACGGCCAGAAATCAATTTCCATAAGGGTATTTAGTTATTTCCAGCGCTCGAAACTGGTTTTAAAATTATACCAAGAACCTGGAGTGATAGCATCACTGTGTGAGGTTGAACCTCCTTTCTGACTACACTGGCGGGTTCACTCTTTAACAAGTGTGGATGATTGTGGACACCTGTGAACACTTGTGGATGATTGTGGACACCGGTGAACACTTGTGGACGATTGTGGACACCTGCGAACACTTGTGGATGATTGTGGACACCTGTGAACAATTGAGGATGATTGTGGACACCTGTGAGCACTTGTGGATGATTGTGGACACCTGTGAACACTTGTGGATGATTGTGGTCACCTGTGAACACTTGTGGATGATTGTGGACCCTGTGAACACTTGTAGATGATTGTGGACACCTGTGAAAACTTGTGGATGATTGTGGACACCTGTGAACACATGTGGATGTTTGTGGATCCTATGAACACTTGTGGATGATTGTGACACCTGTGAACACTTGTCAAGTGGGTTTTCTTTAACGTGGATGGGGTAAGATACTCACGTAGGCTGGTAGTACGTATAATTTTAACGGAAGTATGGAAAGCACAACAGCCGACCTGCCTCTTTGCTCCCTTTAATACGATGACCAAAGTGCCTACG
>NC_069451.1:30345930-30349384 GCF_026875155.1 Cherax quadricarinatus | reverse complement strand
AGGTAAAACCCTGCACCTAAAAGGGGGGTGAGGATTTTAAGTTCTGGAGGGGGAAGTACAGTACCGCCCTCGAAGGATGGGGGAGGTGTTCATTTTTTGGGGGGTGGAATACAGTACCTGCCCTAAAGGATGGGTGGGGATGTTCAGTCCTGGAGGGGGGAAAGTAAGACCTGCACTTGAAGGATGGCTGAGGATTTTTACGTCCGGAGGTGGGAAGTACATACCTGCCTCTAAAGGTGGTGAGGATGTTACAGTTCTGGAGGTGGAATACAGTACCTGCCTCTGGGGTGAGTGAGGTGTTACAGTTCGGAGGTGGGAATACATACCTGCACTCTGAAGGAGGGGTGAGGATGTTCGTTCTGGGGGTGAGAAGTACGTACCTGCCCTGAAGGGGTTTGGGATTTACAGTTCGGAGGTGGGAAGACAGTCCCTGCACTCGGAAGGATGGTGAGGATGTTGCAGTTCTGGAGGTGGGAAGTACAGTACCTGCACTCTGAAGGATGAGTGAGGATGTTACAGTTCTGGAGGTGGGAAGTACAGTACCTGCACTCTGAAGGATGGGTGAGGATGTTACATTTCTGGAGGTGGGAAGTACAGTACCTGCACTCTGAAGGATGAGTGAGGATGTTACAGTCCTGGAGGTGGGAAGTACAGTACCGGGCACTCTAAAGGATGAGTGAGGATGTTACAGTCCTGGAGGTGGGAAGTACAGTACCTGCACTCTGAAGGATGAGTGAGGATGTTATATTTCTGGAGGTGGGAAGTACAGTACCTGCAATCTGAAGGATGAGTGAGGATGTTATATTTCTGGAGGTGGGAAGTACAGTACCTGCACTCTAAAGGGATGGGTGAGGATGTTACAGTCCTGGAGGTGGAAGTACAGTACCTGCACTCTAAAGGGAAATGGGTGAGGATGTTTACAGTTCTGGAGGTGGGAAGTACAGTACCGGGCACTCTGAAGGATGGGTGAGGATGTTACAGTTCTGGAGGTGGGAAGTACACTGCCTGCACTCTGAAGGATGAGTGAGGATGTTACAGTTCGGGAAAGGGGGAAGTGCAGTACCTTCACTCTGAAGGATGGGTGAGGATGTTACAGTTCTGGAGGTGGGAAGTACGTACCTGTACTCTGAAGGATGGGTGAGGATTTTACAGTCCTGGAGTGGGAAGTACAGTACCTGCATCTGAAGGATGGGTGAGGAGTTACAGTTCGGGAGGTGGGAAGTCCCGTGCCTGCACTCTGAAGGATGAGTGAGGATGTTACAGTTCTGGAGGTGGGAAGTACAGTACCTTCACTCTGAAGGATGGGTGAGGATGTTACAGTTCTGGAGGTGGGAAGTATAGTACCTGTACTCTGAAGGATGGGTGAGGATGTTACAGTTCTGGAGGTGGGAAGTACAGTACCTGCACTCTGAAGGATGGGTGAGGATGTTACAGTTCTGGAGGTGGGAAGTACCGTGCCTGCACTCTGAAGGATGGGTGAGGATGTTACCGTCCTGGAGGTGGGAAGTACAGTACCTGCACTCTGAAGGATGAGTGAGGATGAAATAGCTCTGAGAGTCATCTAAACTCTGATATCAGTCCACTTCTAACAAGACAACAGTTAACCGAATCATGGTGAAGGTATTTCCTTGTTTGTCTCTCCCCGTCTCAGAGAGGAGCACCAGTTTTATTAAACCAATAGAAAGGATAAAATAAGCAAAATTAAGATTTATTTATAAACCACTTCACATAGATAAATATATTTACATTTGTAAATCTGTTTACATTTGTAAATCTGTTCACATTTGTAAATCTGTTCACATTTATAAATCTGTTTTACATTTGTAAATCTGTTTACATTTGTAAATCTGTTCACATTTGTAAATCTGTTCACATTTGTAAATCTGTTTACATTTGTAAATCTGTTCACATTTGTAAATCTGTTCACATTTGTAAATCTGTTCACATTTATAAATCTGTTCACATTTGTAAATCTGTTCACATTTGTAAATCTGTTCACATTTATAAATCTGTTCACATTTGTAAAAACTGTTCACATTTTGTAAATCTGTTCACATTTGTAAATTCTGTTCACATTTGTAAATCTGTTCACATTTGTAAATCTGTTCACATTTGTAAATCTGTTTTTCATTTGTAAATCTGTTCAAAATTTGTAAATCTGTTCACATTTGTAAATCTGTTCACATTTGTAAATCTGTTCACATTTGTAAATCTGTTTACATTTGTACAACCAAGAGCTTAATTTACGAGTGACATTTACACGTTAATCCGATAAGATTATACGTTATTTTCTCTTAATTTTTAGTATTTTCCGTAGAAAAAGTAGGAACCGTTATGTCGTTAATCTCGAGTCGTTTAATTTACACACGTCATGACTCTTCCTAAGAGTAATTAACTCTTTGGTGCGGTTAACTTTACAAAATGTCGACAGTGTCATCAAATTAACTTTCCAGGTGTCGACTGTGTCACCAGATGAGAGACTCAACCTTTAGATTGTCGAAGTCAGTCATCCAGGGTTCTGTAGACGCCAATATGTCGTGCCGAATAGGTAAAACTTGCGATTTTTGGCATAAATAGCAGCGCTCTTCTTGCCGAATAAGGCAAGTGAAAATTTGTGTTTGCAGTAATTTCACAAAAATCATTCTGAACCTAAAATATATTTCATTGTTATTATTAAATTATTGTAAGGTTACCTAAAATATATTTATTTGCATTACTCTAAATTAAATTGAGTTTGTTATCATTAGGTTAGGTAAGTTTTCTAGAGTTCTTTTGGTACAAAATTATTAATTTTTATATTAACATAAATGAAAAAATGTATCTTTAAACGTATAAGAGAACATTTTAGAAAGGACTTAAGTTTAAATGAGTTCTTGATAACTGACCAGTTTTACCTATTCGGCAGTATATATATATTATATATATATATATATATATATATATATATATAATATATATATATAATATATATATATATATATATATATATATATATATAGGGATAACTTAAGTGAATACTTCTCAGTACTCTGTTATAACCCACAAGGAGAGACAAACTTAGTTTGTGTATTTCGATCCCCTTCTGGGATCCTCTTCTGCTGAAGAGGATCCCGGAAGGGGATCGAAATATGCAGACTAATTAATGGCTAACGCGACGGGCTGGAGTTTTGAGACTCTCTGACCGCGGGTTCAATCCCGGCCGGGGGTATGGTTTATTTGCAATTGTGTCATTACGATTTCATGAGTCGAGTTCTGTCTTCATGTTTTTCATTACTGAACGTATATTAAAGGTTATTTTCCAACCTCCAGAGAGGAATACTCCATTCTGGCTATTAATAAACATTGCTTGTGTTTGTGTATATACATTATATAAACACTGGTATATATATATATATATATATATATAAATATATATATATATATATATAAATATATATATATATATATATATATA
>NC_069451.1:30325930-30335930 GCF_026875155.1 Cherax quadricarinatus | reverse complement strand
GGATTTCACCACCATAGCCTTTATATATATATTATATATATATATAATAATATATTATATATATTTATATATATATATATATATATATATATATATATAATATATATTTTTATATAATATATATATATATATAATATTTTTATATATATATATATATATATATATGTCGTGCCGAATATGTAAAACTGGTCAATTAGCAAGAACTCATTTAAAATTAAGTCCTTTCTAAATTTTTCTCTTATACGTTTAAAGATTTTATTTTTTTCATTAATGTTGATGAAAAAAATTTATATTTTTGCACCAAAAGGAATCTAGAAAACTTACCTAACCTTATTATAACAATCGCAATTTATTTTAGCCTAACCCAAACTAAATTATTTTAGATTTGTTTACAATGTTTTAAATTTACTAAACAAAACACAGTGAAATATATTTTTTTTCGTTACGTTCAAAATTTGTTTTTGGCGAAATTATTGCATACACAAATTTTCACTTGTCCTATATGGCAAGATGAACGTTGCTATTTAAGCCAAGATCGCAAGTTCTGCCTATTGGGCACGACATATATATATATATATATTTTATATATATATAATATATTTATAATATTATAAAATTATATATATTATATATATATATAATATATATATATATATATGGTATGTTTTTTTAGAGACAAAATACATTGGCCAAACATTCCAAAAATATAACAGAAAGTAAAAGAACATAGGTAACTCAGAGCTACATCTCGAATACTTCGTCCCATCCCCTGCGGTGGGCCGCGGCCCAGAATGCTGCAGGCATTTCCTCTCTGGTTTCGAAACGGGAGTCTCTGAAAGGGGAAAGCTGGTCGCCCTGTGGTCCTTGGTTTCTATGATGAGCTTTTCCCCTAGCTCTTTGAGGAACTTAGAGCCCCAGTTGCCCATGCTCCAAGGGTCTCCGACCCCCATTGGAATGAAATTATAGCAAGGAGGAAGGTCTTCATATTTTCGGATCTTCTGGGTCTCCCTGTGGCGGGCAGCTCCACCCCCTTCCACTACAGAGTATTTGGGAAGTAGGTGTCTGCCAAAGTGGCAAGCACAGATGTGTCCCAGGCAATCTGCTTTCCATCCTTCCAGGGTAGCATAGTGGCTCCATCAGACGCTTTTGACATCCATCAAACCTCTGTACTTGGGGTTCCCGTTGAGCTGGGCAAAAGGGCTGTGGCAAAGGGTTCTCTTTTTTATATCATTGACCTCCTCATGTCTGGCAACTTCCCTTCTGCTGTGTGACACACGAGACCATGAAGTCCGAATTGATCAGCTGTCGCCTGCCGTAAATACACCTATGTTCGGGGAGGATGGGGGCGGCTAGGGGAAGAGCAAAACCAATCCCAATGGCCTGTGGGTCGAGACGGGTGCCCAGGGGGGAATTGGGAACAGCTAACAGGAAATCTCCTGAGTGTGGTGCCTTCACTGCCAGGAGACGAGCTTTGTCCTTTCCTGAAGCATTGGGAGCATTGTGTTGGCGATTTTTTCCCCTGATCGGGTTTTTCCCAGTGGGACTGTTTGTGCTGTTTGGGAGGATGGTCTACTGGAGGGGTCCGTAAGGGTGTCCCACCGAATCCTGCTTTAGTAAACCTGGGGTCTTGAGCTCCTACCAAGTCTCTCAAGCGTTCGGGAACAATCTTCTTGACTAATGCCCTGGAAGCCAAACACGAAGACAGAAAAGCAGGTAAAGCAACATGCGTTGCTTTACGCACTCCTATACCTCCCAGTCGCACTGGGAGGGTTGCCTGATCCCATTGCTCATCCTCTAGTGACAGGTTCAGTGCCTTCTTAAGGGTTGACCTCAGGTGTGCATCATATTCATCGAGTGTTGGGTTGTCAAAAGAGGGTGCACACCTCAAGAAGTAAGTGAGTCTTGGCATAGTAAGACACCTTGTGAGGAGATACAGAGCATCATGGGCATCAAGATCGCTTATTCTCTCCTCCATTCTCATCAGGTCATTCAATTTGTCCCTGAGGACAGTATCGATGGCCTGATGACCCAGCGGTGCCCCCAAGAGGGTACTGTTGGACGGAGTTGTAGTTGAACTTCTGGGAGGATTCTTCGCACAGCATTGATTATTTCCTGGTTTGCTGTGATGATTTCACACTTGGAGGGATTGAGGATGAGTCCCAAGTCTTCTCCCTGTGTTTTCACCAGTTGTAGGTCCCCCACGAGGGACTCTTCAGTACCTGCCAGAGTGCCGTCATCCAGGTACCAGATATTGAGCTCACTGCACAGGCTGGAAGTTAGTTCTCTTACAGCCAAGCAGAAGAGAAGTGGAGCGAGTGGGTCACCCTGCTGAACACCCTCTGATGATTGAATTTCATGTTCTCCAAACAAAAGAATTGAGGGTTTGCTGTAGCCAGCTGAAATGAAGGGAAAGAGACTGGGGAACCGAACCCGAACAGCTGGCAAAATAGCATCTCTCTTCACCATATTAAAGGCATTTCTAAAATCAAGTTTGGCTATGGCCTTGTCTTCTGGTAGGTCCCTGATGTAGGCCCTTGCCGCATGAGCTGCAGCTTCACTGCCTTGAGAGACCCC
Organism: Cherax quadricarinatus; assembly: GCF_026875155.1. Taxonomy (NCBI): domain Eukaryota; kingdom Metazoa; phylum Arthropoda; class Malacostraca; order Decapoda; family Parastacidae; genus Cherax; species Cherax quadricarinatus. The sequence goes on along the minus strand of NC_069451.1, from coordinate 30,333,356 downwards.
AAAGCCCAGTTGGTGTGGCTGGAGTAAAGTGGCAGCTTCTAGGCGAATGTTTCTCACTGCTGCTTTAGCAACGCGGCGAAGAGTGTTTCCAACTGCAATGGGTCTGATTCCCCCATCCCTCTTCTTCAAAGCACATAGTGAGGCTCCAAAAAAGAAAGGTTTAATTTCTTCTGGGATTCGCCCAGCCAGGCAATTGTTGACGAAAGTTGTTAACTCGTGAGAAGAATTGATGCAGATTCACCGAGTACTGGATTTACCATCTCTTTGAGATGCTGAGGTCGAATTCCAGTGTAACCTCCTGCAGATCCTGCAGGAAACGACAAGATAGCCTTATAGACTTCCGATTCTGGCAAAATTAATTGTTCAGTGATGGGGTCTTGCTCAGGGTTGTCGTTGATGGCTATGGTGTCCCTGGTTGGATGCTTGTGTCTTAGTGCTTGGGCCGTGGTCTCATCCTTGGCGGCTACAGTGTCGTCACTTGTAATTATTTCTCATTGCTCCCATATATAATATATAATGATATATATATATATATATATTTTATATATATATATATATATATATACACACACACAAATAACAATAGACCCACACGGTTTTAACGCTCCATTAGTTAATTTGTTCAAATCTCCTTACAGGATTTTGCATTCATGCAGATTTTACGATTTACGAAGGATTTTTGCTTAATCTGTAACATGTTTTGCTACTGGTGGTGAGGATGGTGTAGTTTAGCTGCTGCTGGTAGTTTGTAGTGGTGGTGGTTGTTGTTAATGGTGGTGATTAAATATTTATAGTGATGGTTGTTTAAATTCGTGATGGCGAAATGTTGATAATGGTTGCTTCTGTTGGTTGTGGTTAATAGTGGTGAGATGGTGATGAACTTCAACAGCTGTCCGTCAATCGTGCGTACGATCTGTTAAGTTGCTGTTGGTTGCATAGGCACGATCTTACGTCAAGAGCTGATGTTTGTAGGGGATACGTCACAGAAATGGTGGCAGTAGTGTGGTGGTGATGGTGATGGTAGTCTTACTAGTGTGGTGGTGGTAGTTTTACTGGTATGGTCGTACTTTTATGGTGGTGGTGTATTAGTCGTACTGGTGCGGTGGTAGTCGTACTTGTGTTATGGTGGTAGTCGTACTGGTAAAGGTGGTCGTTCTGGTATGGTGGTGGTCTTAGTCGTACTGATGTGGTGGTAGTCGTGCTGGTGTGGTGGTGTAGTCCTACTGTGTAATGGTGGTAGTCGTACTGGTGTGGTGGTAGTAGTGTTGTTGGTGGTAGCAGTAGTAGTAGTTGGGTGGTGATAGTGGTAGCGTAATAATGGTAGTTAATAATGGCTAGTTAAGACTGGGGGACTGATCACATCAACTGAGGACTGATTACCTCAGATTCATCTTTACACCCTTCCTAGTATTGGACTGAAGAAGGAACTAACCACCGAAACATCTCCACAATAGAGATACCCAGGCGTTACACAAGTGTTAATTTTTTTAAACCATTTATACAACAATAATAAGGCCTTAATTACTTATTATTAGAAGTGCTAGTGGAGCCTTCTCATGTTAATTGCTTCTCCTGCCACTCGTAATTTTTAATGAACTAGCGAAGGCTTTTTATTTTCCTAATTCTCTCGCTATTATTAATTTTTTGAGTGTGGATGGAGGGGAAAAAGTGAGTAGGAATTCTTTTCTAGCGAACTGGATGAATCAGCAGTGTGTTGCTACACTATTCTGTATGATAGTTACATTGTGGGAACACCAGCAGTGTGTTGCTACACTATTCTGTATGATAGTTACATTGTGGGAACACACAGCAGTGTGTTGTTACACTATTCTGTATGATAGTTACATTGTGGCAACACCAGCAGTGTGTTGCTAACACTATTCTGTATGATAGTTACATTGTGGCAACACCAGCAGTGTGTTGCTACACTATTCTGATATAATAGTTACATTGTGGCAACACCAGCAGTGTGTTGCTACACTATTTCTGTATGATAGTTACATTGTGGCAACACCAGCATGTGTGTTGCTACACTATTCTGTATGATAGTTACATTGTGGCAACACCAGCAGTGTGTTGCTACACTATTCTGTATGATAGTTACATTGTGGGAACACCAGCAGTGTGTTGCTACACTATTCTGTATGATAGTTACATTGTGGCAACACCAACAGTGTGTTGCTACACTATTCTGTATGATAGTTACATTGTGGGAACACCAGCAGTGTGTTGCTACACTATTCTGTATGATAGTTACATTGTGGGAACACCAGCAGTGTGTTGCTACACTATTCTGTATGATAGTTACATTGTGGGAACACCAGCAGTGTGTTGCTACACTATTCTGTATGATAGTTACATTGTGGGAACACCAGCAGTGTGTTGCTACACTATTCTGTATGATAGTTACATTGTGGGAACACCAGCAGTGTGTTGCTACACTATTCTGTATGATAGTTACATTGTGTGGCAACACCAACAGTGTTGCTGGTGTATGAGAACAGAAGGTAACTATGTTTCCCTGTCATTTTCCATTACACAGGATGTATCACATACATAGTTGAAGGGAGATGAGAGGAAAATTTTCAAGATAGGGAAAAGAAAGGGGAAATCAGTGGAGAAAGAAAAACAAATGAGGGAAGACCCTATTAATGAAAGGTTGAGAGACTGTAAAGACGATGGTAGATGGAGTTGAGAGGTGAAGAGACACTTGGGGAAGGAAGTAGCAACAACGAAATCGAAGTTGGCATTTAATGGGGAAGGGAGGAAGCTAAGGGAAAGGGGGCAAAGGTGAATGGGAGAGTTTAATGGGTGTAGATCAGGGGAACAGATACCATCCTTACATTCAGCTGGATTCGCCAAATCCGATTAAGGTCATAAATGGGGATGAGGATTTATATCTGAACTAAGGTGTGGCAGCTCTGTTTCCTTGCATCAAGAGCCCGTCGGCAGCATCAAAGCACCCCCCATCCCCCTTGAAGGGAAGGGTAATAGATATTTTGGTAGATAATTGCTTTGTTTGTGTCAAGCAGGAGACAATGCAGTGGTACCAGAAAAACTCCTATTAAAAACACATTGTTGTTTGGGACAGTTGTGGTTTAATTTGGAGAGCTGATGAAAAGTGTGTGTGTGTGTGTGTGTGTGTGTGTGGTGTGTGTGTGTGTGAGTGTGTATGTGTGTGTGTGTGTGTGTACTCACCTAATTGTGGTTTGCTGGAGTCGATTCATAGCTCCTGACCCCGTCTCTTCGCTTGTCGCTATTAGGGCTTACTTTCTCCCTGCTCCATAAACTTTATTGTATTTTTCTTAAAGCTGTGTATGGATCCTGCCTCCACTGCATCGCTCTCCAGATTGTTCCATTTTCTAACAACTCTTATGACTGAAAAAAATAGTTCCTAACATCCCTGTGACTCATCTGTGTTTCAACTTCCATTTGGACCCCTTGTTACTGTGTCCCATCTGTGGAACTTTGTCCATCCCATCACCTTGTGAATTCCCCTCAGTATTTATATGTTGGGGCATGCAAAGAGTACTTAACCTTTATTCGGCGTAGTACACACCCTCATTGAAAGGCTACTCCCCAACCAGCGAACCAGTACTAAGGGTCGAACGATGGGGCCCCATCGTCCCGATCAGTACCCAGTTCAGCCAATGAGAAGGTGGGTCTGGCATTTGTGGAGGTGTCGTGGTCACCACTCACCTGTCCACCCTTGTCATTTCCATTCTAGAGCTGGTTGAGCACGGTTGTCCATTCTGTCTTTGCCTTTGATTAGCAGTGTTGTACTCATACATTTTCAATACTTACTGTAGCTCTTGGTGAAGGAAAATATATTTCAGAGTCATTCAGGTGTGCTTGTTTTGCTCCTTGCTCACCTTCACACCCAGGATAACAGACCTTATTTGCCTGGGTTGTAATATGTCCTTATTATGTCCCCTCTATCTCGTGATTATGCTGAGCAGCATAATCTAAATGAATCCTTACCAGCACGTCATTACTCTCAAGACCTGGACAAGTTTATTCCTTCTACAAACGAAGCCAAGAAATCAATTACTTTCTTTGACAGAACTCATTGTTATTGTGGATTTAGAATTTTTGTAATCACTATTTAGGTTTCGATTTGATTAAAATCGAGATTGAAGCATGTAATTGTATATATAACAGTGCATAATATTTTCAATAAATCACAGTAAACAGGTGAGGTGAAAATAAGCAGAACAACCACGGTGAAAAAATATTGGTTTCCAGCGCTTTCGTGACTTCTCACATTATCAAGGATCTGTATATATTGTATATACAGGTATATATATAAATGTTTCCTTTAGTAAACGTTGCTAACATGCACACAGAAATAGTCTTACGAAATGCTCGTCTTGTAGTCATCCGTATACAAATTACCGTATTTTCCTGCATATAAGACGCGCGACAAGTATCGTAATGGTAAATCAAAATATTACAGGTTAATTACCCTCTTTACGATAAACCCTAAGCCAAAGCCTGACTTTGACCATATAAGACGCAGGCTGATTTTTCAAGAGTTTTGTGGATATAAAAAACGCGTCCTTATATGCCGGAAAATACGATATGTTATTTTGTCATAAGAAATTTTGTACTTTCCCTTCTCAGGGTTAAACTTTGCATTTGTTGATATATAAGACACACCTGGGAAACAGGTAGGTATCTTAATGGTGAATACAGGTGTGTTTTAGAATCTTGTTGGTGTGTGGTCGGTATAATGTTGTGTTTGTGTGTCTGAGGTGTACAAGGATGTGTTGTGGTATTGTATTCCTTTGTCTTGATCTGGGGGTCGTTGGTCTTCCCGCTACCATCACCACCAACCACCCATACAACCACCACTACTACCACCACTACTGCCATCACCGCCAGCCACTCCCACAACCACCGCCACTAATAACCCCCACAACCACCGCCACTAATAACCCTCACAACCACCGCCCCTAATAACCACCACTACGCCATCACCACCAACCACCCCCACAACCACCACACTACTGCCATCACCACCAACCATCCCACAACCACCACCACTACGCCATCCACCACCAACCACCCCCCACAACCACCACTACTACCACCACACTGCCATCACCGCCACCCACTCCCCACAACCACCCCCAAAACAATAACCCCCAAAAACCACCGCCACTAATAACCCTCAAAACCACCCCCCCTAATAACCACCACTACCACCACCACTGAAAACCCCCACCAACCCCCCCCCCCAAAACCCACCACCACTACGGCCATCACCGCCAGCCACCCCCCAAAACCACCCCACAATAACCCCCACAACCACCCCCACAATACCCCTCACAACCACCGCCCCAATAACCACCACACTCCCACCACCCCATCACCACCAACCCCCCCACAACCACCACCACTACTGCCATCACCCCCAAACCCCCCCCACAACCACCACCACACCCCATCACCCCCAAACCACCCCCACAACAACCACAACCGCCGCCCCCCCCCAAAACCACCACACTGCCTCACCACCAACCATCCCCACAACCACCATACTACCACCATGCCCACCACCCAGCCCCCCCCCACCTCCACTACTACCACCACCCCAGCCACCCCCCACAACCACCGCCACTAATAATCACCACATCCTTTACCACCAACCCCCCCCCCAAAACCCACCCTACTAAAAACCACCACTACCATCCTGCCACCACCCTGCCATCACCACCACCAAAACCACCACCAGCCATCCCACAACCACCACACCAATCCCACCACTGCCACCACCCCCACCCCCCCCAAAAACCCCACCATCCATTACCACAACCACTACCACCACCCTACACCCACCACCCCCTTTAAACCCACCCTCCCACCACACACCACCACCCCCGGGAACCACCCACCACTCCCACAACCACAACCACCCACCATGAACACCCCCCAACCCCCAAAACCCAAAACCCCAACTACCACCCACCCACCTCACACCCACCCCCACTAAAACCCCCCACAACCACCCACACCAACCACCACCCACCCACACCCCCAACCACCCCACCAAACTACCACCCACCCCCCCCATCACCACCAACCACCCCACCAACACCACCCACCCACCCACCACCACCCACCCCCCCACCAACTACCCCCACCCACCCATCACCCCCAAACCACCCCCACCAACAACCCCCACCCATCACCACCAACCACCCCACCACAACTCCACCCACCCCCAACCCCACCACAACAACCACCCACCCCCCACAACCACCCCCCACCAACAAACCACCCACCCATCAAAACCACCCCACCAACTACCCCCACCCATCACCACCAACCAACCCCCACCAACACCACCCCCCAAACACCACCAAACCATCCCCCCCAAACTACCACCCCCCCATCCCCCCAACCCCCCCCAAAACACCACCCACCCATCCCCCAACCACCCCACCAACCCACCCACCCATCACCACCAACCACCCCCACCAACACCAACCCCCCATCACCCCCCAACCACCCCACCAACTACCACCCACCATCCCCACCAACCACCCCCACCAACAAAACCACACACCCATCACCCCCAACCACCCCCCCCAACTCCCAAACCCATCACCAACCACCCCCCCAACTACCACCCACCCATCACCACCAACTACCACCCCCCATCACCCCCAACCACCCCCACAACTCCACCCACCCATCACCACCACCCCCCCCACCAACTACCACCCACCCATCACCCCCAATCACCCCCCCCCAACTACCATCCCCCCATTACCAAACCAACCACCCCCCCCAAACTCCCCACCCACCCCCCCTCACCACCAAACCACCCCCACCCATCACCCCCAACCACCACCACCAAAACTACCCCCACCCCCAAACCCTTTCCCACAACAACCACCACCCACCACCACCACCACAACAACCACCACCACCACCAGCCACCACAACAACCCCCCCAAACCACCACAACCCCACCAAACCACCACCACCACAACAACCACCCATCACCACCAGCCACCACAACAACCACCACCACCACCAGCCACCACAACAACCACCACCCCCAAACCAGCCCCCAAACAACAACCACCCCCAACCACCAGCCACCACAACAACCCCCCTTTCACCACCAGCCACCACAACAACCACCACCACCAGCCACCACAAAAACCCACCCATCACCACCAGCCACCACAACAACCACCCACACCACCACCCAAAACCCCCAAACAACCACCACCACCACCAGCCACCACAACAACCACCACCACCAGCCACCACAACAACCACCCTCACCACCAGCCACCACAACAACCACCACCACCACACCAGCACCACCACCACCACCCCCAAACCACCACAACAACCACCCCCAACCACCAGCCACCACAAAACCCAACCACCACCCCCACCACCACAA
>NC_069451.1:30312314-30325430 GCF_026875155.1 Cherax quadricarinatus | reverse complement strand
AGGTAGACAGTACCCAGGTTCCTCCAAGGGTGTCGATTTGGCTCCCAAGGATGTCATATCTAGGCTCCCCAAGGTAGATCAGAATTTGGTCCCAAGGAAACATACTAGGTCTTCAAGGAAGATCGACCCAGGTTTCCCCAAGGATTGACGTATTTGGTCCTCAAGGGTAGATCAGTACCCAGTTCTCAAGGGGTTTTAGTACAAAGGTCCCCAGGATGATCATATCTAGGCTCCTCAAGGGAAAATCGTATCTAGGCTCCCAAGGAGACTACCCAGGTTCTCCCAAAGGAAAATTTTTAATTTGGTCCTCCAAAAGGTAGATCAGTTCTTGGCCTCCAAGGTTTGTCAATATCTAGGTCCTCAAAGGATGAAGATCTAGGTCCTTCAAGGATAGATCAGTACAAACCCAGGATAGTTTAGTATCAACGCTCCTCCAAAAAAGATCAGTAATCTAGGCTCCTCCAGGGATAGATCAATACCAATGCTCCTCCAAGGATATACCAACACTAAAGCGTCTCCAAGGATAGATCAGTACTTAAGCTTCTTCAAGGACAGATCAGTACCTAGGCTCCTCCAAGGATAGATCAGTACCTAGGCTCCTCCAAGGATAGATCAGTATCTATGCTCATACAAGGATAGATCAGTACCTAGGCTCCTCCAAGGATAGATCAGTATCTAGGCTCCTCCAAGGATAGATCAGTACCTAGGCTCCTCCAAGGATAGATTAGGATCTAGGCCTCTCCAAGGGTAGATCAGTACCTAAGCTCCGCCAAGGATAGATCAGTATCTAGACTCCTCCAGTGATAGATCAGTACCTAGGCTCCTCCAAGGATAGATCAGTATCTAGGCTCCTTCAGGGATAGACTAGTATCTAGGCTCCTTCAAGGATACACCAGTACCTAGGCTCCTCCAAGGATAGATCAGTATCTAGGCTCCTCCAAGGGTAGATCAGTACCTAAGTTCTTCAAAGTGTTTTTCAGTACCAAGGATCCTACAAGGATAGATCAGTATCTAGGCTCCTCCAAGGATAGTAGAATAGCAGATATCTAGGCCCCGTTTCCCCTCGAAGGATAGATCAGTATCTTGGCTCCTCCAAGGGTAGATCAGTACCTAAACTCCTCCAAGGGTACATCAGCATCTACGCTTCTCCAAGGATACATTAGTACCTAGGCTCCTCCAAGCATAGATCAGTACCTAGGATCCTCCAAGGATAGATCAGTATCGAGGCTCCTCCAAGGGTAGATCAGTACCTAAGCTCCTCCAATGGTAGATCAGTATCTAGGCTCCTCCAAGGATAGTTCAGTACCTAGGCTCCTCCAACGATGGATCAGTATCTAGGCTCCTCCAAGGGTAGATCAGTACTTAAGCTCTTCCAAGGGTAGATCAGTACCTAGGATCCTCCAAGGATACATCAGTATCTAGGTTCCTCCAAGGATAGATCAGTATCTAGGCTCTTCCAATGATAGATCAGTATCTAGGCTCCTTCAAGGATAGATCAGTACCTAGGCTCCTTCAGGGATAGATCAGTACCTAGGCTCCTCCAAGGATAGATCAGTACCTAGGCTCCTCCAGGGATAGACCAGTATCTAGGGTCCTCCAAGGATAGATCAGTATCTAGGCTCCTCCAGTGATAGATCAGTACCTAGGCTCCCTAAAGGATAGATCAGTATCTAGGCTCCTCCAAGGATAGATCAGTATCTAGGATCCTCCAAGGATAGATCAGTGTCTAGGCTCCTCCAGGGATAGATCAGTACCTAGGCTCCTCCAAGGATAGATCAGGACCTAGGCTCCTCCAAGGACAGATCAGTACCAAGGCTCATCCAAGGATAGATCAGTATCTAGGCTCCTCCAAGGGTAGATCAGTACCTAAACTCCTCCAAGGGTAGAGCAGTATCTAGGCTCCTCCAAGGATTGATCAGTACCTAGGCTCCTCTAAGGATAGATCAGTATCTAGGCTCCTCCCAAGGTAATCGTACTTTAAGGTTCTCGGGAAAGGGGGGATCATACCCAACCCCCAGGGAATCATATTAGGCTCTCCAGGTAGATCGACCCAGGCTCCTCCAAGGATAGATCGTATCTGGCTCCCCCAAAGGATAGATCAGATCTACCCCCAAGGATAGATCAGTATTAGGCTTCTCCCGGATAGACAGTACAGGGTCCTTCAAGGATATCCAACCTAGGGTTTTTCAAGGTAGATCAGTAATCTAGGGCTCCTCCCCAAGGGGTAGATCGTACCTAAAGGGGGTTCAAATCAAAGGTTGTTTTCCAGGTTCCCCAAGGAATCCTGGGCCCCAAGAAAGATCAGTACTAGCCCTCCAAAGGGTAATCGATCTAGGCTCCTCCGAAAATCATATCAAGTGCTCCCCAAAAAATAGATCATTTCTACTCCTCCAAAGGTAATAGATTTGTCCAAAAAAAGGATTTGAACATTTTAAAAACGGGGGTCCCCCAGGATAGATATTCCAATTCCTCCAAGATAAAAACCACCCTAACGCGTCCTCCAAGGGAAAATATCTAGCTTTTTTCAAAAAAGATCAGTACCTGGCTCCTCCAAGGATAATCAACCTGGGTCCTCCCAAAGGAAGATCGATCTACTCTCAAGGGTAGTTTTTACCCCAGGTCCCTCCAAGGGTAGATCAGTATCTAGGCTCCTCCAAGAATGATCATCCTAGGCCCCCCCAAGGTAGATCAGGACAAGCCCTTTTCCCAAGGAGATCGTACCTAAAACTCCCCCAAGGTAGATCGTTTTTCTAGGCTCTCCCGTGAAGATAGTTTTCCTTTCCCCCAAGGAAGAAGTATCTAAGGCTCCCCAAGGATAGTCGTTCAGGCCCTCGGGGAAAACAGATCGGTCCAAAAGGGTGAAAAAGTACCAAAGGTCCTCCAAAGGGTAGATAGTTCCCCAGGTCCCAAGGGGGTTGTATTTTTCCCCCCAAGAAAAACAGACCAAGGGCCCCCCAAAGGAAGATATTTCTAGGGCCCTTTAGGAAGATCATACCGGGTCCTCCAAAGGAAAAATCAGGGGCTAGGGCTCCCCAAGGATGATCAAATCTTGGTCCTCCAAGGGGAGACATACTATCCCCCAAAGGTTTAAGAGTTCAAAGGTCCTCCAAGGGAAAAAGAATTTTTTAAAACATAGGCCCCCCAAGGGTGATCAGTAACCCAGGGCCCCCAAGGATAACATATCAGGCTCCTCCCGTAGTTTATACTAGGCTCCCCCAGGGGGAATTAGGACCCAATAAATAAAGGTCCCCAAAGGGTTGATCAGAACTAGGGCCCCCAAGGAAAAACATTATCAGGCTTCCTTTAGGATAATCATACTAGTTCCCAAGGATAGATCATACCAAAGGCCCTCCAAGGAAGATCGTATTAGGCTTCTCAAGGAAGATCAGTACTAACTCCTCCAGGGGAAATCAGATCTAGGCTTTCCAAAGGATAGACAGTACCCGGGGCCTCCAAGGATAGATTTGATCTAGGCTCCCCATGATAGATCAGACCAAGTTCCAAAGGTAATCGGATCAGGTCCCCAAGGGGGTCAGTACAAACTCTCCAAGGGGATTATTCTAGGTCCCCCAAGGATAATCAGTACTTAGTTTCCTAAAGGGTTTGGAAGGGGTGACCTAGTCCTTCCCAAAAGGAAGATCAGTATCTGGGTCCTTAAAAAATAGATCAGACTAGGGGCCCCAAGGAAGATAGTATTTTGGGCCCCCCAAAGGTTTGATCTACTAGGTCTCAAGGATAGGGTCAGTACTAGCTCCTCCAAGGGATAGATAGTATCAAAGGGGCTCCGCTCCAAGGATAGATCATTCTAGGCTCCTTCCCGGGAAAAGATCATACCTAGGCCCCTCCAAAGGGTAGATCAGTATCTAGTCCTCCCAAGGAAGACAGTACAGGGGCTCCAAAGGTAGATAGTATCTAGGTCCCAAGGGTTTTGATAAAATACCTAAATCCTCCAGGGTAACATTTTCAAGCTCCCCCCAAGGATAGATCGTCCAAGGGCCCCGGATTAACAAATCCAGGCTCCCAGGATAGAACAACACTTTTTTCAAAGGAAATCAGTACTAGCTCCCCAAAGGGAAAAATCTTCTAGGCTCCTCCAAGGGAAAATAGTACTAGCTCTCAAGGGTGATCAGTACCAGGTCCCCAAGATGATTACTAGGGCCCCCCGGGTAGATCAGTATTAAGCTCCTTCCCCCCAGGATAGAACAGTACTAGGGGTCCCCAAGGATAGCAAATTCCTCTAAGATAGATCAGTTCTAGGGTCCCCCAAGGTAGATAGTACAGTCATCAAGGTTTGGTTCCAAAAAATTAAACCCCTTTCCCCCAAAGGGTTCAGATCTAGGGCCCCCCCAAGGGTAATAGTACCCAGGGGCTCCAAATTTTGGAAGTTTTAAGGTACCCCAACTCCCCAAGGAAGATCCTTTTTGGCCCTCCAGGGTAGACAGTCCTAGCCCTCCAAGGGGTAATCAGGGACTAGGCTCCTCCCAAAGGGAAAAAGAACCCCCGGTAACCAAAGGCTCCTCCAGGATAGACAGTAATCTAGGCTCCCCCAAGGAGATCATACCCTAAACCTCCAAAGGTAGAAGACTAGGCTCTCCAAGGGTAGACAGTACTAGGCCCCCCAGGTAGATCAGTACCTGGCCCCCCCGGATAAACATTCTAGGCCCCAAAGATTTGATCAATCTAGGGCCCCCCAAGATAGTTTAGTTCTAGGCTCCCCAAGATTGATAATCTAGGTCCTCAAGGAAGACTTTTCCCAGGTCCTCCCCAAGGAAAATCATTCAGGCTCCTCCAGGTAGAAACAGATTAGTCATCCCCAAAGGGTAATAACCAGGTCCTCAAGGATAGTCAATTAAAGGTTTCCCCCAAAGGGTAGATCTTCAGGGCCCCCCCAGGGTAGATCAGTACTAGGCTCCCAAGGTAGATCAGTACCCACCCCTCCAAGGAAGACATACCAGCCTCCAAGGATAGATTGAACTAGGCCCCCCAAGGGTAGATTAGTTCCCAGGTCCTCAAGGATAGAACAGTACAGATCCTCCAGGAAGTTTCAGAATCAAGGCTTCCTCAAGGGTAGATCAAATACCAACCCTCCGGTAACCCAAACAAAGGTCTCCAAGGGTAGATCAGTAAATTGCTTCCAAGGAATCAGTACCCCAGGTCCCCAAGGGTAATCAGTATTTGGGGCCTCAAAGGGTAGATCAGTATTAGGCCCCCCCCCCAAGGATAGACAGTATTTGGTCCTCCCAAAGGGTAGTAGTACTAGGACTCAAGGGGTAGTCATACTAGTCCTCCAAGGGGTAATAGGGTTTTTTTGCCTCCCCAGGTAGATCGACTAGGTCCCCAAGGTAGTCAATCTAGGGTCCTCCAAAGGGTAGATCATTCTGGGTCCTCCAAGGGTAGATAGGTTTTAGGCCCCTAAAAGGGTAATCATACTAGGTCCTCCAAGGGGAAAATCTTACTAGCTCCTCCAAAGGGAGATCATACCAACTCCTCCAAGGGTAAAAACTAAACCCTCCAAGGGGGTAGTCAGTATTAGCTCCTCCAAGGAAGATCAGTACCTAGGCCCTCCAAGATAGATCAACCCCAGGGCCCTCCCGGATAGATCAGATCAGCTCCAAAGGTAGAACGACTAACTCCCCCAAAGGAAAAACAGTATCTAGGCTCCAAAATAGTCAGTCCCCAGGCCCCCCAAAGGGTAGATTATCTAGGCTCCCCAAGGTAGATCATACTAGGCTCTCCAGGATAGATCAGTATACTCCTCCAAGGGTAATATATTTAGGGCCCCAAGGATGACAAATCAGGTCCTCGGATAGATCAGTACAGGTCCCCAAGGTAGACAGAACTAGGTCTCAAAGGGGGGCCGTACCCTTTTTCCAAGGAAGTCAGTATCAGGGTCCTCCAAAGGGTAGTCAAACTAGGCTCCTCCCAAGGGTAGATCATACCCAGCCTCCAAGGGTAATCAGTATTAGGCTCCAAGGAAAAACATACTAGGCTCCCCCAGGAAGTTAGTTCTAGGTCCTCCAAGGGGAATTAGTTCCCCCCCAAGGTTAACAACTAAAAAGGGGCCTTTTCCCAAAGGGTAGATAGTACCTAGGGTCCCCAAGGAAGTCAGTCCTGGGGCTCCAAGATAGAACAGTACTAGGCCCTCCAAAGGATAGATCATACTAGTCCTCCCTGAAAAACGTACCCAGGCCCTCCCGGGGTAGATCAGACTAGTTCCTCCAGGATAGATCAGTTCTAGGGCCCCCCAGGGTCGACTAAGGCTCCAAGGGGAGATCGTAATAGGCCCCCCCCAAAGGGTAATCGTACTAAAGGTCCCAAAAGGATAGATCAGTACTACTCCCCCCCGGATAGATCAGACTAGGCTCCCCGGGATAGACGTACTAGGTCCTTCGGATGACTACCAGGCCTCAAAAAAGGGAAATCGCCAGGTCACCAGGAAAAACATACTTGGTCTCCAAAGGGTTGATAAATTTTATCCCCAGGTAGATCATACTAGGTCCCCAAGGATAATCAGTCCTTTTCCCCCAGGATAGATCAGTTCTAGGCCCTCCAAGGTAGATCAACTAGGCTCCCCCGGGGGAAAAAAAATAGTAACAGGGTCCCCAAGGGTAGATAGTACAACCCTCCAAGGGAAAACAGTATCGCTCCCCAAAAAAATAGTACCAGGCCCTCAAGGATAGAACGTATTAGCTCCTCCCAAAGGTAGTAGTATCAGGCTCTCAAGGGGAGACTACCTTTGGTCCTCCAGGGTAGTCAGTTTAGGCTCCTCCAAAAGGTAGATCGTACTAGGTTTCCCAAATTTAGATCGTATCTAGGCTCCCAAGGATAGATCAGTACTGGTCCCAAGGAAGCAGTATTTGGGCCCTCCCAAGGGTGACAGTACTAGGTCCTTCAAAAAAAGTCCCGTACCCCGTTTTCCCCCAATAGATCAGTTTAGGTCCTCCCCGGGGAGATCAGTACCCAGGTCCTCAGGTGTCAGTACAAGGTCCCCCAAGGAAACATAAATCAGGCTCCTCCCAAATTAAACATACCGGCCCCTCCAAGGTAGTTTGTACCCCACCCCCAAGGGGGTCAGTATCTGTCCTAAAAAGGGTAGATCAGTACTAGGCTCCTCCAAGGATAGATCAATCTGGCTCCTCCAAGGATAGATCATACCAAAGCTTCCCCCCAAGGGGAACCCAAACCAAGCTCTCCAAAGGTAGGTCATACTAGGGCCTCAGGGGAAATCAGTACCAGGCCCCCAAGGGTAGATCATTCTAGGCTCCCCAAGGATGATCAGTTCTAGGGGTCCTCCCAAGGTGATCGTTAGGGGTCCTCCAAAGGAAAAGACGTTCTGGCCCCCAAGATAACATACCAGCCTCAAGGATAGAACAGATCTAGGCCCTCCAAGGGTAGATCTACCAAATCCAAAAATGCAGACCAAGGGTCCTCCAAAATACAGTCTACTCCTCCAAAGGGTAATATACAGGGGTCCCCCAAGGGTAACAGTACCCGGCTCCTCAAAAGGGAAAAAAAGTACAGGTCCTCAAAAAATAGATCAATCAGGGTTTCCCCCGGATAGTAATTTAGGTCCTCCAAGGGTAGATAGATCTAGGCTCCCCAAGGATAGATCAGATCAGCTTCCCCCAAGGAAACTGTAAATAGGGCTCCTTCAAGGAAGATCAGTACCCAGGGTCCTCCAAGGATAATCAGTACCTAGGCCCTCCAAGGAAAATCAATCTAGGGTCCTCCAAAGGTGACATTTTCCCTAGGGTCTCCCAAAATAGATCGTATCTGGTCCCCAAGGGTGATCAGTACCTAGGCCCCTCCAAAGGGAAAATCAGGACTAGGCTCCCCCAAGGGGGAAGATCATACCTAAAACTCCCCCAAGGGGAGTCATACTAGGGTCCTCCAGTGAAGATAGTTTCCCAGGTTCCCCCAGGGGTAATAGTTCTAGCTCCCAAAGGAAGTCAGTTTAAGGTCCTCCAAAGGGAAAACATATCTAGGGCTCCCAAGGATAGATAGTCCCAGGGGTCCTCAAGGGAAAACAGTACCAGGTCCCCAAGAAGATCGTATCAAGGCTCCCCCAAGGGGGATCAGACCTAAACTCCCCAAGGGGGAAAAAGACTAGGCTCCCCCAAGGGGTGATAGTATGGCTCCCCCAAGGGTAGATCAGCCTAGGGCTCCCCAAGGAAAATCAAATACCAAGGTCCCCAAGGTAGATAAATATCTAGTCCCCAAGGGAGTCATACTTCCTCCAGGGGAGGTATAGGCCCTCCAAGGGTAGATCGTACTGCTCCCAAAGGTAGATCAGACAGGCTCCTCCAAGGTAGTGTACTAGGGTCCCCAAGGTAGATCAGTACCAGGGGCCTCCAAGGGAAAAACATACGGCTCCCAAAAAATTGACATACTAGGCTCCTCCGGATAGATCGTACCTACCCCCCCAAGGATAATCTTTTCTGGTCCCCCAAGGGGAAAAAGTACCTAAGGGCCCCAAAGGGTTTGTTCCCCCAAGGGGGGGGCCCAAATCCTCCAAAGGAAATCAATACTAGGCTCCCCCAAGGTAGATCGTACAGGGTCCTCCAGGATAGACGTACCTGGGTCCCCCAAGGAAATCAAACTAGCCCTCAAGGATGTCATATCTAGGGTCCCCCAAGGGTAGTCAGTTCTAGGCCCTCCCAAAAATAGATAGTATCTAGGTCCCAAGGATAGATCTTTCCAGGTTCCCCAAAGGGTAGATCAGTAAACCACCCCCCAAGGAAGTCAGTACGGGTCCTCCAAGGGAAAACAACTAAACTCCCCCAGGAAAATATACAGGGTCTCCAAGGGTAAACGTACCCAGGTCCCCCCAAAGGGAAGATCAGTACAGGCCCTCCAAAGGTAATCATACCAAGTCTCCCAAGGGGAATCATACCAAAGGTTCCAAGGGTGACAGTACTAGGCTCCCCCCAAGGGAAAATCAGACTAGGGTCCTCCAAGGGATAGAATAAAAAATTAACCCGGGTCTCCAAGGGTAGATAGATCGGCTTCCAAGGGAAATCTCCTAAAGTCCCCCAAGGGTAGATCAGAAACAGGGTAAAGGAAGACAGTCTTGGGTCCTCCAAGAAAATCAGAAACAGGCCCCCCAAAATGACAGTTCCCAGGCCCCCAAGGAATAACTTTTTCTAGCTCCTCCAAGGTAGAATACTAAACCCCCAAGTTCAGACCCCCCCTCCCCCAAATTCTTCTTGGCTCCTCCTTTCTCCTCTCCTCCTTCTCTGCTCTTCCTTCTTCCTATCCCCAAAAAATCCAAACCCCCTCCTCAAAAATTTCCTTCACTCCCCAAAAAATTTTACCCCGGTCTCCGGTAAATATACTAACCTCAAGATAAAATCTACTTTGCCCTAAAAACGAGGCGTCCCCAAAGGGATAACAGTACCTGGGCTCCTCCAAGGATAGATCAGCCCTAGGCCCCCCAAGATAATCAATACCTAGGTTTTTCCCAAGGATAATCAGTAGTGGGGGCGTCCCCAAGGATAATCGTACCTAGCGTCTCCAAGGATAGATCAGTACCTTAGGCGCCCCAAAGGATAATCAGTACCAGGCTCCCCCAAATGAAGATCATACGGGATCTTAAGGATAGATATCTTTTATTTTTTTTCCCCTTAAGTGTTGAAAAAAAGGCACGTTAAAGGGAAAGGCCAGGGGTGTTGAAAAGGGTCGAGTGTAGGATTTCAAGTCTTGTAACATTCAAAATACAATCAGCTAATAGGAGGATCAAAAACCCAGGAACCCTTAAACACTGTGTCTGGGAAGCCCGGCTTTTAAGGAAAAAAAACTGTCTTAATGCTGCTGCAGTGATTTGCTCTATGAAATTTAAACATTTCTGTGATAAAGAATTTTGAAACTCACCGAAGATGTCAGACCACCTCTCTCTCTCTCACTCTCTCCCCTTTTCTCCTGTCTCTTTTCTCTTCTCCCTCTTTCTCTCTCTTCTCTCTTTCCCCTTCTCCCCTTTTCCTACTCCCACAACCTTTCACCCCTCTTTTTTTTTCTTTCCAAAATCTTTCTTTTCACAACCCTCTTTCTCTCTCCTCCCCAAAAGTCCTCCTCTCTTTTCGAACATGACAGAAGGGAAAGCTTTGGGCCCTTTTACGGGTAATTCTACCATTAACAGTTTCTCTTAAACTTAGCCCCAAAACCGAAAACCGGGGTTTAACCCCGGGGGGGTTGAAAGACGTTACACAATTTTTCCTACACTGTTTCCCCCCTGTTCATTACATAAAAAAAGACGTGGATGCTAAAACTGTTAGGGGTATCCTGGGGGCGGAATTTGGGTAAGGGTGGGGTAGGATCAAACTTGATTTGTTTCCCCATTCTCCCTGGCGTTGTAAACCCCCTTAGGGATTTGCCGCTCCCCATCTTCCCCAGAATGAAAAAGAAAAGGGGTTGCTACACTTCATTCCTCCCACCTTCCTACCACCCCCCACCTCCTACCACACTCCACCTCCTCCACATTTCCCCTTCCACCACACCCCCCTTTCCTACCACCTCCACCTTCCTCCACACCCCCCTTTTCCTACCCCCAACCCCACCCCTACCCACTCCCCTTCCTACCACACTCCACCTCCCCCACCCCCACCCCTCCCCAACCCCCCCTTCCCCCACACTCCCCCCTTCCTCCACACTCCCCTTCCCCCAACCCCCCTTTCCACCACACCCCCCTTTCCCTACCACACTCCACCTTCCTACCACACTCCACCTTCCTACCACACCCACCTTCCTACCACACTCCACCTTCCTCCACACTCCCCCTTTCCCTACCACACTCCACCTTCCACCTGCTTGCAGTATCAAGCCTTTTTACGCTGTTTTTTTTGTGGTGGGGGCTGTCCCCCCCAGACCCCTGGGCCAGAAAAAAATTACACTCCTTCCCACCCTAAATTTTTGGAACTCGGCGTTTTTCTCCCAACAAAAAAGAGCTTTGGGGGACCCGTCTTTCCCAGGCTAAAAATACCTCTTAGCACTGGCTCGTGGATAATACTCTGCTTATATTTCGTTTGTAAATTTTTCCTCTGCTTTTTTGCCATTGGATAATTTTTCTGCTTAGTGTTATTCCGTGTTATTCCTTACGGTTATACTGTCCATTTTCCTTATTTTTGTGACGAGGATATTTCTCCCCTGTTAAGACTGTGAATTTCCTCTGCTTATGTCTTAGACAAACTGATTTTACTTCAAAAAGTCAGTTATTTAAATTTAGTTACCTTCTCGTAATCGTTAAATAAAACTTTTATTCCCCACATGCTGAAAGTCCCTATGTATTTGGTTTCCTAACGAATATAATCAAAACAATTATCTTATTATTGATTATATTACATAGTTCCATAATAATAGATTTTTATTTTACGTATTTAAATAATGAAAGATTGATCTTTGAAGAGTGATATATATTTAATATATAAAATTATTTATATATATATATATAATATTAATAAAATATAATATATATTATATATATATATATATATAAATATATATATATATAATATAATAAATTATATATTATAAAAATTTATGTATGATATATATAAATGTAGATATATATATATGTTGTATATATACATGTATATATACATTTGGGTCGACAGGAATATAATTGAATCTTGTTTCAAAAAAAAGCATTTTTGACAATAATTAAAATTTTTCCCTTTGGTTTATAAAAATTAATCCATTTATAATTAATGAATTTGGGAAAAATTTTAATAAACATGGACAAATAAATAGCTTGGGGGTGAGTGTGCAAGGACCTTTCAAGTTGGTCGCCCCGCGCCGTTTGGGGGTGTTGGGTTGGGGGATTTAAAGTTTGGTTTTTTTTAAAGCCGAAAGTGGTATAAAAAGGTTGGTTTTTCCATTTTTAAGGGTGTTTGTTATAATTTAAATAAATAATTTATTTAATTTTTTTTTTTTTTTTTTTTTTTCTGTTTTTGTTTTTTTTTTTTTTTTTTTCCCCCCCCCCTTTTTCCCTTTCCCCTTTCTTTCCCTCTGCACACACACAGGTCAGTAATGACCAGAAGCTCCATGTGTCAAGTTGACAAGTTCCAAAATTTCATCACTTCCCTTTAATTTAAATGTCAAGGGTTCAAAAAAAAGTAACAGAGTGATCACCTCTGGACACCCACATAGGTGTGCCGGGGAAAACCACTTGGCCAGTTCTTCACCATCAGGTGACCCGTTTTTTATGCCGGCACCAAAACCCAAAGGGGGAGCTAAAAGACCTTGTGTGGAGGTGCGTGAAGCTGGGCTACCAATGGGAGCATGGCAGGTGAACACAGTAATCTGTGACCTTATCATAGCATGAAACACTTTATCTTTGCTTATAAAAGTCACCGTACAGTAGCCCGGGTAATTATCACATAGATTAATGTGTAGTATGAGCGCTTGGGTTTAAAGTCGACCCCTTAATAAGACCGTGTCTCAAAAACTATTAAAACCCGATTGCAAAAAAGACAGGGAAAGTGTGAGACTTAAAACCCCTTGAAAGGGATCTTGAAAAACCCCCAGGCCTTGCGTTAACCGAGGTCCGCAGGGCATGGTTTTAAAACAGGATTGGGGGGTTTCGTATGTTAAACCAGTTACCCCTAAAGCCCGAATCACTCAGCCCTGCCTGATCACTGTCCCCGCCAATTGTGCGCCAAGGGGATTCAAAGACCCCCCAATAGGGGGAGTGGGCGGCCAGTCAGTCGGGTTAGAGAGGAGAAAGGGGACAAGGTTAGGTTGGGTCCCCCAATTTACTGTAATTTTGGACTCGCTGCGAGGTTGGGACGACCCGTTCCCCGGGTTGAAAATACATAGTGTGTTATTAACACATATCTATTCATGTACTTTCTAGTATTTAAACCCCTTATATTATTGATGAATTAAACCAAAGTATACTTGTATAAAAGGGTCGATTACACTCCTGGGCCCCGATTCTTCACTGGGCGCTACTAGTCCACGCTCTACCCATCCTTTTTATACCTTATCTTAAAAACTATATGAATCCTGCCTCCCCTGTTTCACTCTCCAAAAATGTTCCCCCTTTCCTGACAACTCTTGAAAAAAGAAATACTTCCTAACATCCCCGGACTATCTAAATCTTTAATTTCCCGTTGTGACCCC
>NC_069451.1:30286226-30306814 GCF_026875155.1 Cherax quadricarinatus | reverse complement strand
AGACAGAGCATTTAGGAGAGCATTAATCAGAACATTAAATAGCATGGGACTGAGAATTCCTCCCTGCGGTGTACCTAGGGACATTTCTTTAGACACGCTTCTAAAGCCTTGATTGAGGACATGGATACTCTATTTGACAGGTATCCCATTATTCAGCAGGGTAAGCTACCACCAATATTCATTTTGGCTAGTTCATGTAGTATAACGGTTCTGTTCGCAATATCAAATGCAGATTTTAGATCAAGTAATGTGGTAAAACTAGTAGAGGTGTGTGCAGTGAGAAAGGTGGAAATACAGTTCTGCACACTTTTACCAGTCATGAACCCATAGAGATGAGGAGTAAGTTGGTGTCTGATTCTGTAGTACAACTTGTTAAGAGATCGGTATAAATGTATCAGGCTGTTGGGGCTTAGAGATAAGCACAATGAGACTATTGGTCCAGGAAGTAGGAAGAACTCCCTCAATGTAACTAGTATTAATCAGTGCCAATAAAGGGTATCAGGCACGTACCTCAAAAGTTCTGAGAATATCATAGTTTATACCATCCTCTCCAGGAGCAGTTGATCGACCTTTAGTTAATGCATTATCTAATTTATACTCGGTGAAGAGGCAATCACTCTCATCAATATTTTGGTTCAAAAAATTACTCAATTTAAACATTTCTTCAGAAGCACTCTCTAAGTTTTTTCTAATATGAGATGGAAGATGTTCATGTCTGGATGTTTTAGGCCAGTCATTTATGAGGTCATTTGATTTTTCCAGAGGAAAGAGATGAGCAACATTACCAGTCTTTTTCCTGGTTATTTTATTTATACCTTTCCAAGCCAAACTTAAAGGGGTAGACCTATTTAACCCACTAACAAATTACTCCCATTCCTGTTGTCTAAGTTCTTGCTGTCATTCCTTTGCATTTGTTAGTGCAGCTCAGAACGTTCTGAGCAGGTCTGGGGTTCTTCATTCACGGTATACTTTACCAGTCCTCCTAGCTGCTGCATGTGTTAGAGTGCGTAGCTGTGGATCATTATAGTACCTACATTGGTTTTTATTATCATATAGAGGAAGATTTAAGTTTTTTTTTTCCTGCCCACTTGATCTGTGAGGACAGTCTCAGTAGTGGCAACCAGATAATTAATGAATTTTTGTGTGCCATTGGGCTCGTAATTCTTATATCATTGATTCAAGTCGTTAATCAAGTTATCCCAGCGCCTGAGGCGCAAATTAACCAAATAACTGCTGCAGCATATGGGCGCCTGCCAAACCTGAGAATAGCGTTTCGTCATCTAATCAAGGATTCATTCAGGACACTACACCGTGTACGTCAGGCCCATATTGGAGTATGCAGCACCAGTGTGGAACCCACACCTAGTCAAACACGTCAAGAAATAAAGTACAAAGGTTAGCAACAGGGCTAATCCCGGAATTAAGGGGTTTATCCTACGAGGAGAGGTTAAGGGAACTCAACCTGACAACGCTGGAAGACAGGAGGGATAGAGGGAACATGATAGCAACACATAAAATACTGAGAGGAATTGAGAGGGTGAATAGGGACAGAATGTTTCAGAGATGTGAAACAGCAATAAGGGATCACAACTGGTAGTTGAAAACTCAAATGAGTCACAGTGATGTTAAGTTTTTCTTCAGTCATAGAGTTGTCAGGAAGAGGAACAATCTGGAGAGTGATGTAGTGGAGGCAGAAACCATACATAGCTTCAAGAAGAGGAAAAATAAAGCTCATGAAACAGGGAGTGAGTGAAACCTATGAATCGACACCTGTAACCACAATTAGGTGAGTACACACACACACACACAACACACACACACACACACACAGCACCTTCATCTCAACACGTCAGAGATCCGCTGTGTATGTGTGATGTGGTGTGTGTGTGTGTGTGTGTGTGTGTGTGTGTGTGTGTGTGTGTGTGTGTGTGTGTGTGTGTGTGTGTGTGTGTGTGTGTGTGTGTGTGTGAATTCTCACCTAATTGTGGTTGCAGGGGTCGAGTCATAGCTCCAGGTCCGGCTCTTCGCTGGCCGCTACTAGGTCACTCTTCATGCTTCATGAGCTTTATCATACCTCTTCTTAAAGCTATGTGTGGATCCTGCCTCCACTACATCACTCTCCAGATTGTACTCGCTTAATTGTACTCACCTAATTGTGGTTACAGGGGTCGAGACTCAGCTCCTGGTCCCACCTCTTCACTGATCGCTACTAGGTCTTCTCTCTGCTCCCTGAACTTTGTCATACCTAGTCTTAAAGCTATGTATGGTTCCTGTCTCCACTGCATCACTTGCTAGACTATTCCACTTCCTGACGACTCTATGACTTGAGAAATATTTCCTAACATCCCTTTCACTCATCAGAGTCTTCAGCTTCCAATTGTGACCTCTCGTTTCTGTGTCCCGTCTCTGGAACATCCTATCTCTGTCCACCTTATCTATTCCACGTAGTGTTTTGTATGTCGTAATCATGTCTCCCCTGACCCTACTGTCCTCCATTGCCGTCAGGCTGATTTCCCTCAACCATTCTTCGCAGGACATTCCTCTGAGCTCCGGAAGTAACTTTCTTGCAAACCTTTGCACTTTCTCTAATTTCTTGACGTGCTTGACCCGGTGTGGATTCCATACTGGTGCTGCATACTCCAGTATGGGCCTGACGTACACAGTGTACAGTGTCTTGAACGATTCCTTACTAAGCTATCGGAACGCTATTCTCAGGTTTGCCAGGCGCCCATATGCTGTAGCAGTTATTTGGTTGATGTGTGCTTCCGGAGACGTGCTCGGTGTTATGTTCACCCCAAGATGTTTCTCCTTAAGTGAGGTTTGCAGTCTTTGTTCACCTAGCCTATACTCTGTTGGTGGTCTTCTTTGGTCTTCCCCAATCTTCATGATTTTGCATTTGGCAGGGTTGAATTCGAGAAGCCACTTGCTGGACCAGGTGTCCAGTCTGTCCAGGTCTCTTTGTAGTCCTGCCTGATCCTCATCTGATTTAATTCCCCTCATTAAGTTCACATTATCTGCAAACAGGGACACTTCAGAGCCTATCCCTTCCATCATGTCATTCACATATACCAGAAATAGCATTGGTCGTAGGACTGACCCCTGTGGGACCCCGCTCGTCACAGGCGCCCTCTGTGATACCTCATCACGTACCATGACTCGTTATTACCTCCCTGTCAGGTATTCTCTGATTCATTGTAGTGCCCTTCCTGTTATACGCGTCTGATCCTCTAGCTTCTGCACTAATCTCTTGTGAGGAACTGTGTCAAAGGCCTTCTTGCAGTCCAAGAAGATGCAATCAACCCACCCCTCTCTTTCGTGTCTTACTTCTGTTACTTTATCATAAAACTCCAGAAGGTTTGTGACACAGGATTTGCCTTCCGTGAATCCATGCTGGTTGTCGTTTATAATCTTGTTCCGTGTGTGTGTGTGAGTGTGTGTGTGTGTACTCACCTATATGTACTCACCTATATGTGGTTGCAGGGGTCGAGTCATAGCTCCTGGCCCCGCCTCTTCACTGGTTGCTACTAGATCACTCTCCCTAAACCGTGAGCTTTATCATACCTCTGCTTAAAGCTATGTATGGATCCTGCCTCTACTACATCGCTTCCCAAACTATTCCACTTCCTGACTACTCTGTGGCTGAAGAAGTACTTCCTAACATCCCTGTGATTCATCTGTGTCTTCAACTTCCAACTGTGTCCCCTTGTTGCTGTGTCCCTTCTCTGGAACATCCTGTCTTTGTCCACCTTGTCAATTCCTCTCAGTATTTTGTATGTCGTTATCATGTTCCCCCTATCTCTCCTGTCATCCAGTGTCGTCAGGTTGATTTCCCTTAGCCTCTCCTCGTAGGACATACCTCTTAGCTCTGGGACTAGTCTTGTTGCAAACCTTTGCACTTTCTCTAGTTTCTTTACGTGCTTGGCTAGGTGTGGGTTCCAAACTGGTGCCGCATACTCCAATATGGGCCTAACGTACACGGTGTACAGGGTCCTGAATGATTCCTTATTAAGATGTCGGAATGCTGTTCTGAGGTTTGCTAGGCGCCCATATGCTGCAGCAGTTATTTGGTTGTTGTGCGCTTCAGAAGATGTGCCTGGCATTATACTTACCCCAAGATCTTTTTCCTTGAGTGAGGTTTGTAATCTCTGGCCCCCTAGACTGCACTCCGTCTGCGGTCTTCTTTGCCCTTCCCCAATCTTCATGACTTTGCACTTGGTGGGATTGAACTCCAGGAGCCAATTGCTGGACCAGGTCTGCAGCCTGTCCATATCCCTTTGTAGTTCTGCCTGGTCTTCGATCGAATGAATTCCTCTCATCAACTTCACGTCATCTGCAAACAGGAACACCTCGGAGTCTATTCCTTCCGTCATGTCGTTCACAAATACCAGAAACAACACTGGCCCTAGGACTGGCCTCTGTGGGACCCCGCTGGTCACAGGTGCCCACGCTGACACCTCGCCACGTACCATGACTCGCTGCTGTCTTCCTGACAAGGATACCCTGATCCATTGTAGTGCCTTCCCTGTTATCCCTGCTTGGTCCTCCAGTTTTTGCACTAATCTTTTGTGTGGAACTGTGTCAAACGCCTTCTTGCAGTCCAAGAAAATGCAATCTACCCACCCCTCTCTCTCTTGTCTTACTGCTGTCACCATGTCATAGAGCTCCAGTAAGTTTGTGACACAGGATTTCCCATTCCTGAAACTATGTGGTGTTCCACCACTCTTCTCCGGATAATCTTCTCCATGACTTTGCATACTATACATGTCAGTGACACTGGTCTGTAGTTTAGTGCTTCATGTCTGTCTCCTTTTTTAAAGATTGGGACTACATTTGCTGTCTTCCATGCCTCAGGCAATCTCCCTGTTTCGATAGATGTATTGAATATTGTTGTTCGGGGTACACATAGCACCTCTGCTCCCTCTCTCAGGACCCATGGGGAGATGTTATCTGGCCCCATTGTCTTTGAGGTATCTAGCTCACTGAGAAGCCTCTTCACTTCTTCCTCGGTTGTGTGTACTGTGTCCAGTACTTGGTGGTGTACCCCACACCACCTTCTGTCTCCTCTGTGAACACTTCTTTGAATCTCTTGTTGAGTTCCTCACATACTTCATGGTCATTTCTTGTTGTCTCTCCTCCTTCCTTCCTTAGCCTGATTACCTGGTCCTTGACTGTTGTTTTCCTCCTGATGTGGCTGTATAACAGTTTCGGATCAGATTTGGCTTTCGCTGCTTTGTCGTTTTCATATTGTCGTTGGGCCTCTCTTCTTATCTGTGCATATTTGTTTCTGGCTCTACGACTGCTTTCCTTATTCTCCTGGGTCCTTTGCCTTTTATATTTCTTCCATTCCCTAGCACACTTGGTTTTTGCCTCTCTGCACTTTTGGGTGAACCATGGGCTCATCCTGGCTTTTTTATTATTCCTGTTACCCTTGGGTACAAACCTCTCCTCAGCCTCCTTGCATATTGTTCCTACATATTCCATCATCTCATTAACTGGCTTCTCTGCCAGTTCTCTGTCCCACTGAACCCCGTTCAGGAAGTTCCTCATTCCCGTGTAGTCCCCTGTCTTGTAGTTTGGCTTCATTCGTCCTGACCTTCCTGCTTCTCCCTCCACTTGTAGCTCTACTGTGTATTCGAAGCTTAAAACCACATGATCGCTGGCCACAAGGGGTCTTTCATATGTGATGTCCTCAATATCTGCACTACTCAAGGTAAATACTAAGTCCAGTCTCGCTGGTTCATCCTCTCCTCTCTCTCTTGTAGTGTCCCTTACATGTTGGTACATGAAGTTTTCCAGTACCACCTCCATCATCTTAGCCCTCCATGTATCTTGGCCCCCATGTGGCTCCAAGTTCTCCCAGTCGATCTCCTTGTGGTTAAAGTCACCCATGATCAGGAGCTTTGCCCTGCATGCATGAGCTCTTCTGGCCACTGCAGCCAGTGTGTCAACCATCGCTCTATTGCACGCGTCATACTCTTGCCTTGGCCTCCTGCTGTTCTGTGGTGGGTTATACATCACTGCAATTACCACCTTGGGACCTCCAGAGTGAAATGTTCCCGTTATGTAATCACTTTCTTCTCAGCTGTCTCCTCTCTCCAGCTCATCAAAATTCCATCGATTTTTTGATCAGCAGTGCCACTCCTCCACCCCTCCTGTTCCCTCTGTCTTTCCTCAGGATCTGGTATCCCATTGGAAAGATGGCATCTGTTATCATACCTGTAAGCTTGGTTACTGTGAGAGCTATGATTTCCAGTGAAGCCTCTTTGACTCTTTCGTGCCACTCCTACCACTTATTTGTTATTCCATCAGCGTTTGTGTACCATACCTTCAGTTTCCTTTCCAACACTGTGGTTTGGGGGGCCTGTGAGGGTGGGAGACCTGGTAGCATACTATGGGATTCTATAGCTGGGTGTTGGGTGCAAGCTGTGGGTATGGATTGTAGTGTGTGTTGGGATGGTGTGATAGGTTGTGGTGTTCCGAGGATAGTTGTGTGTGTGCTTGCCCTTGCTGCTCTGTTCTGCTCTGACTGACCTCTGCTGGTTCCGTCCTTGTCTCCTTTCCTAGCTCCTCTCGCTTTTTTGTCCTCTCCGTCAGCTGCTGTCGTTCTGTTTTTATTTTGTCTCTGTCTAGGAACACCCTCTTGTACTCTTCCGAGTATTTCAACCGTGGTTTCTCTTGGAGGATCCTGTTCCACACTTTTTCTGTCCTGAGAATCAGCTTGATCGGTCGGTTTCTCCCCTTCAAGTACCCCCCTATTCTCTGAAAATTTACAATCTCGTCCATGTCTTCTTCACCTATTTCCGTGATGATTTTCTCAATCTCCTTTCTTTCTTCCTGCCGTCTTTCAGTGTGTGTTCTTTCCTCTCTCTCTCCTGAAGCCCATGGATAAACACTGATTTTGCCCTTTCCTCCTCCCATTGCCTTTCCCTCTGTGACTCTGGATCCTGTCTGTATGTGGTCATTTTCTCCCTTGATTTTTCCAGTGGCTCTTGGTAGCATGGTTGTGCCTCAGCATTCGACCTATCATCCTCTCTATCTGCACCCAGCTGCTCTTCCCTTTCACTCCTTGGCCCTTCTTGGCAGGCTGATATGACCTTAGCATAATTCATATCTCCTTCCTTCTTGTTCGGCCTCTCAGTTTCATATGCTGTGTCTTCTCTGGTCACTGCCCCTGTAACTCGCTTCAGCCTGTTTACCTTAACTTCTAGAACCCTTATCCTGGCTACTGCAGTTTCGACATGTGCCTCCCAATTCTTCGTCTCTTTCTCCAACCTCTTTTCCAATTTCACAGAGAGCTCTTTCTCCATTTTTTTCAGAAAGCTCTCCTAATTTTCTCTCCCACTCTTGTTCCATCCTTTTCCACTGCTCCTCCATCCACTCCTCCCTACCAGAACCATTCTCATCTGATCCCTGGTTCCTGTGAGTCCCACCATTCTTTTTTTTTCGTGTGTGTGTGTGTACTCACCTAATTGTGCTCACTTAATTGTGGTTGCAGGGGTCGAGATTCAGCTCCTGGACTCGCCTCTTCACTGAACGCTACAAAGTCCTCTCTCTCCCTGCTCCATGAGCTTTATCATACCTCCTGGAGGCTACCTGGAAGTTACCTGGAGGTTATTCCGGGGATCAACACCCGCGCGGCCCGGTCCATGACCATGCCTCCCGATGGATCAGGGCCTGATCAACTAGGCTGTTACTGTTGGCCGCATGCAGTCCAATGTATGAGCCACGATCCACAGCCCGGCTGATCCGGCACTGACTTTAGGTATCTGTCCAGCTCTCTCTTGAAGGCAGCCTGCGGTTTATTGGCAATTCCCCTAATGCTTGATGGGAGGCTGTTGAACAGTCTTGGGCCCTGGACACTTATGGTGTTTTCCCTTAGTGTACCAATGGCGCACCTACTTTTAATTGGGGGCATTTTGCATCGCCTGCCCAGTCTTTTACTTTCGTAGGGAGTGATTTCTGTGTGCAGATTTGGGACCATTCCTTCCAGGATTTTCCAAGTGTAGATTATGATATATCTCTCCCTCCTGCGTTCCAACGAGTACATGTCCAGTGCTTCCAAGCGTTCCCAGTAGTTAAGGTGCTTGACAGAACTTATACGTGCAGTAAAGAATCTCTGTACACTCTCTAGATCTGCAATTTCACCTGCTTTGAATGGAGATGTTAATGGATTGGCATCTCTCGTTTTGAACGTTTTGAACCTCGTCTTAAAGCTATGTATGGTTCCTGCCTCAACTACATCACTCGCCAGACTGTTCCACTTCCTGACTACTCTATGACTGAAGAAATACTTCCTAACATCCCTTTGACTCATCTGAGTCTTTAACTTCCAAGGGTGACCCCTCGTATCTGTGTCCCCTCTCTGGAACATCTTGTCTCTGTCCACCTTATCTATTCCACGCAGTATTTTGTATGTCGTTATCATGTCTCCCCTAACCCTCCTGTTCTCCAGTGTCGTCAGGCCGATTTCCCTTAACCTTTCTTCGTAGGACATTCCCCTTAGCTCTGGAACTAACCTTGTCGCAAACCTTTGCACTTTCTCGAATTTCTTTACATGCTTGGCCCGGTACGGGTTCCATACTGGTGTTGAATACTCCAGTATGGGCCTGACGTACTCGGTTTACAGTGTCTTGAAAGATTCCTTACTTAAGTATCGGAACGCTAATCTCAGGTTTACCAGGCGCCCATATGCTGCAGCAGTTATCTGGCTGATGGATGCTTCCGGAGATGTGTTCGGTGTTATACTCACCCCAAGATCTTTCTCCTTGAGAGAGGTTTGTAGTCTTTGGCCACCCAGTTTATACTCTGTCTGCGGTCTTCTTTGCCTTTTTCCGATCTTCATGACTTTGCATTTGGCAGGGTTGAATTCGAGGAGCCAGGTGCTGGACCAGGTATCCAGCCTGTCCAGGTCGCTGTGTAGTCCTGCCTGATCCTCATCTGATTTAATTCTCTTCATTAACTTCACATCATCTGTGAACAGGGACACTTCTGAGTCTATCCCTTCCATCATGTCATTCACATATAACAAAAATAGCACTGGTCCTAGGACTGACCCCTGTGGGACCTCCGCTCGTCACAGGTGTCCAATGTGATACCTCATCACGTATCGTGACTCGTTGTTGCCTTCCTGTCAGGTATTCTCTGATCCATTGCAGTGTCCTTCCTGTTATACTCGCCTGATCCTCTAGTTTCTGCATTAGTCTCTTGTGAGGAACTGTGTCGTAGGCCTTCTTGCAGTCCAAGAAAATGCAATCAACCCACCCTTCTCTGTCGTGTCTTACTTCTGTAACTTTGTCATTGTGTGTGTGTGTGTGTGTGTGTGTGTGTGTGTGTGTGTGTGTGTGTGTGTGTGTGTGTGTGTGTGTGTGTGTGTGTGTGTGTGTGTGTGTGTGTGTTGTGTTGTGTGTGTGTGTGTGTGTGTGTGTGTGTGTGTGTGTGTGTGTGTGTGTGTGTGTGTGTGTGTGTGTGTGTGTGTGTGTAGGTGGTATTTTCAGAGTGTTTGTGGGAGGGGGGGGAAGGCTAGGGATGAGAAGGAAGAAGGAGTAGCCAGGGAGGAGAAGGAGGAGGAGGAGGAGGAATGGAAGATGGATGGAATGTGGAGAGGAAGAGAGAGGGAGATAGATTGGTAGGTAGACAGAGGGAGGGGGAGAGAGATAGAGAGAACGAGAGAGATGGGATGAGAGAAAGATAGAAAGGGGGAGAGAGTGAGAGAGAGCCAGAGAGAGAGAGACGTAGAGAGAGAGAGAGAGAGAGAGAGAGAGAGAGAGAGAGAGAGAGAGAGAGAGAGAGAGAGAGAGAGAGAGAGAGAGAGAGAGAGAGAGACTAGAGAAGGGTAGAGAGAGACCTGGGGTGGGGAGATAGGGAAGGACGGGGTTGAGTTATATGCGAGGTCAGTTTTCACTAGCCTGCTGGCTGTTTATGTCATGTGTGTGTGTGCTGGCTGTAGCATTAGCTATCACCAGCCGTAACCTCGCTGCCTCGATTCGAATAAAATAAGTCACACTGTCAGACTTTATGGGTTATCCTAGGTTCTCTACACATACGCTGCTTTCTACAATAACCTGTACCCTTACTCTTGCATACCTGAATACCTTAATTTACTGAGTGTTCAAATATTTTGTCTGACCTAGCACCTGCGCGTGAACAACAGTGCCTTTTGGTCCCACACTCAATCCCCTCCCCAGATCTTCTCTATTAATAAGTGTTAAGTGCTCTAGTATGATATTCAGCTCTCCAGAGCAGGGTTAATGATCCTCAGCTATCAGTAATCCAGGCCTACCCTCCTTGCAACTATAAAAAGGCTTGTGTACTTTACGTCTGGTAGCACTGCGTCTGGCTCTGCTTCTGTACGATGCTTCACGTTTCGGCTCCTGCTTCTTCTATTATCTCTTCGCTATTTTCACTAACTCATCTGTCACTGTATTCACTATGCACTGTATTCACTAACTCATCTATCCTTATTTCTTATCACCCTGGCTTGGGTTGCACTTATTCTGGTTTGGTATTGGGATGTGGCAATACCACTTACACCCACACTAGGCCTATGGCCTTCCACTCTCACTTGTGGCACTGATTTAAATTGTTTTCATGTAACTGTGACCTCTTCCTCCCTTTTCGGACTGGGACAGTTCGAGAAACACTTCTTGAGACGTTCACTGACACTGTCAACTTCGACGGACCTGGCAATGGCTTTGTTGGGCCAGAAACTACTAAAGATTCCTTCGAGATGCAAACTTACAGAGTCTGACTAACATTAGTAACTAATTCTTTATACTACTTTAATGTATGTTATTAATCCGTTATTGAAGCAATCCCTGTACTATCACTTCCAGGATAGTATTTACTACCTCACTGTCTCATGTTTCTCACACAGTTCCTTGTGTGTCTCAAACTGTGAAATCTTTCCAGACTTCCCATTTACAGTTTATTATTGTTAATAATATCTGTATTAATATCCGTATTACCAATTCCTTGTACCATCTATTACTAGCTTGTACCAACTACCTAATATACTATTTCTTTTGTTGCTCTTAATTGCTCAAAGTTTATACCATAAGGCAAATCTTACTCCCAGATTATTTTTTTATGATAGTTACTATCTATCTATTAAATTTTGTTTACCACTAGTTAATTTTAGTCCCTTTATATATTTCACAATATTCTCCTAAAATAGTTATACCTTGTACTGCCCTTTATTCAGTTTTTACTATATTCTTAATTTTAATATCAATTAAAGGGCTAATTCAAGTGCTAGAATATTTTTCCCCTTTATTCACATAGTCACATTTGTTGAAATAATTAAGGTGCTAACTAAGGTACTAGAGTATTTTACTTTCTTCATTTATTATTATATATATTCACTAGCTCACATTTCTTATACTCAAATTTGTTGAAATAATTAAGGAGCTAATTCAGGTGCTAAAGTGAATAATTTATTGTTTTTCCTATAATTTTCCCTTGTTTTAGAATATCTACATAGTTTTATTTCTAAAACTATTATAGATTCACTATAATTCTTTGGTTACAAGCATTGTTCTTATACCAACCTCCCATTTGTAACAATTAGTCAGTAAGATAAAAGTACATAAGTATCATAATTCTTAATAACATAATATCTTATTAAAAAACCTAGTTGTAGAGTCACTCTCATTCTTATGGTTACAAACATTGATTCTGATGTAAACTTCTTCTTCAATGAATTACACGAATCAAACAGCAACTGTAATTATTATACAACAGACCAAGCAAAGACATTACTCAGAGCAAACAATAGCATAACTCTCTTTAATTACAATGTCAGATCCTTGAGCAAACATTATGATGATCTCACAGCATTACTCAATTCCCTTCATTCCAGTCTGTCAATCATCACACTCACAGAAACCTGGCTAAAACCTGGTATTACTGATGTCTATGCCATTCCTGGTTACACATCCGTAGGACAGACCAGCAAGGGGGTGGAACAGCCATATACTACTCAAATCAACTTGAATGTATCTATAAATCTTGCACAAGGGATGAGCATGATGAATATATCATAGCTAAATTTAAATACACTCTTCCACACAACCAATCACAGTCAGAGTCCCACAGGGAAGCGTCCTTGGACCACTCCTCTTTCTCATCTACATCAACAACCTACCGAATGCATCAAAGCTTCTCAAACCCATATTATTTGCAGATGACACTACATACATCTTCTCTCACCCAAACCCAGTCACACTCGCCAACACAGTCAATGCCGAATTACAGAAAATATCTGCCTGGATGATGACTAATAAACTTATATTGAATACTGACAAAACCTACTTCATTCAGTTCGGAAACAAAGCTGCAAATGTTCCACTTAACATAACGCTAAATGGATCACCCGTCACACGACTCACGGAGGGAAAATTCCTAGGAATCCACCTTGATAGTAGTCTAAAGTTCCAGACACATATACAACAAATAACAAAGAAAATCTCTTAGGCTGTAGGTATACTATGAAATATTCGGTATTATGTTCCACAATCAGCTCTCCTCGCACTGTACCATTCACTCACATACCCTTATTTCACATATGGAATTTGTGCATAGGGATCAACATTAAATCACCTAAAACCACTAATAACCCAGCAAAAGGCAGCAGTCAAAATGATAACAAATTCCCACTCCCGACAGCATACTCCACCAATATTTGAAAGTCTAAATCTGCTTACCATTAAGAACATCCATACTTATTCATGTGCCTACTACATACATAGAACAATATACGCAAACATAAACCCTCCACTCAAACTTCTCCTCACCAATCTTAACAGGACACACGACCATAACACAAGACACAGATCTCTTTTTGATGTACCTCGTGTCCATATCACACTGTGTAAAAACTCTATGCACATAAAAGGCCCCGAAATATGGAATTCATTACCAGAAAATACCGAAGCAACTCGGTCTGAAAATCAATTTAAGACTCTTCTCAAAAGCCACCTAATCACCCTAGGCTAAATACACAATACTCAATATTTAACACTACCAATAAATCTACCAAATACCTAAATCTTAAAACTTCATGACTAGAAAACCAAGCTCATGTATTGACAAATTACCACATAGAAGTATACATACCTACCAAAACCTGTATCATCCTTCACCAAACTGCAGCAGTCTCATCCTGTAAACTACTGAAAACTACTGAAAACTACTGAAAACTACTGAAAACTACTGAAAACTACTGAAAACTACTGAAAACTACTGAAAACTACTGAAAACTACTGAAAACTACTGAAAACTACTGAAAACTAATGAAAACTAATGAAAACTAATGAAAACTATGAAAACTACTGAAAACTACTGAAAACTACTGAAACTACTGAAAACTACTGAAAACTACTGAAAACTACTGAAAACTACTGAAAACTACTGAAAACTATTGAAAACTACTGAAAACTACTGAAAACTACTCCTTAATCATGTTTCATAAAAAGCATTTTCAATACATAAATATATCCTTTGTTGGTATAAATTAGATTCACTTATTATTAATAGAACTACTGGACAACCATGATAATTTCTTTAGTGATAAGTAGTCAGTAAACCACTGAAGTAAGTCAGGCCATAATACCCAGGCATAATACCCAGGCATAATACCCAGGCATAATACCCAGGCATAATACCCAGGCATAATACCCCCAGGCATAATCAGGCTCTGTGTACTGAAACATCATGTGTAAACACATCATATTCAATGTATAATCTTAATGTAACTACGCAAAAGATTTTAAACGTTGAATGTGTTTTGTGTGCGCAGTGTGTGTGTAATCGTGTGTGTGTGTGTGTGTGGTGTGTGTGTGTGTGGTGTGTTGTTGTTGTGTGTGTGTGTGTGTGTGTGTGTGTGTGTGTGTGTGTGTGTGTGTGTGTGTGTGTGTGTGTGTGTGTGTGTGTGTGTGTGTGTGTGTTGTGTGTGTGTGGGTTTGTGTGTGTGTGTGTGTTTGTGTGTGTGTGTGTGTATGTGTGTGTGTGTGTGTGTGTGTGTGTATGTGTGTGTGTGTATGTGTGTGTGTGTAGTGTGTGTGTGTGTGTGTGTGTGTGTGTGTGTATGTGTGTGTTGTGTGTTGTGTGTGTGTGTGTGTGTGTGTGTTTTGTGTGTGTGTGTGTGTGTGTGTTGTGTGTGTGTGTAGTGTGTGTGTGTGTGTGTGTGTGTGTGTGTGTGTGTGTGTGTGTTTTGTGTGTGTGTGTGTGTGTGTGTGTGTGTGTGTGTTTTTGTTTTGTGTGTATGTTGTGTGTTGTGTGTGTGTGTGTGTTGTGTGTGTGTGTGTGTGTGTGTGTGTGTGTGTGTGTGTGTGTGTGTGTGTGTGTGTGTGTGTGTGTGTGTGTGTGTGTGTATGTGTGTGTGTGTGTGTGTGTGTGTGTGTGTGTGTGTACTCACCTAATTCACCTAATTCACCTAATTGTGGTTGCAGGGGTCGAGACTCAGCTCCTGGCCCCGCCTCTTCACTGATCGCTACTGGGTCCTCTCTCTCTCTCTCTGCTTCCTGAGCTTTGTCATAACTCTTCTTAAAACTATGTATGGTTCCTGCCTCCACTACTTCACTTGCTAGGCTATTCCACTTGCTGACAACTCTATGACTGAAGAAATACTTCCTAACGTCCCTGTGACTCGTCTGAGTCTTCAGCTTCCAGTTGTGACCCCTTGTCCCTGTGTCCCCTCTCTGGAACATCCTATCTCTGTCCACCTTGTCTATTCTCCGCAGTATCTTGTATGTCGTTATCATGTCTCCCCTGACCCTTCTGTCCTCCAGTGTCGTCAGTCCGATTTCCCTTAACCTTTCCTCGTACGACATTCCTTTGAGCTCTGGGACTAGCCTTGTTGCAAACCTTTGTACTTTCTCTAACTTCTTGACGTGCTTGACCAGGTGTGGTTCCAGACTGGTGCTGCATACTCCAGTATAGGCCTAACATACACAGTGTACAGTGTCTTGAACGATTCCTTATTAAGGTATCGGAACGCTATACTCAGGTTTGCAGGCGCCCGTATGCTGCAGCGGTTATTTGGTTGATGTGTGCCTCGGTGATGTGCTCGGTGTTATGGTCACCCCAAGGTCTTTCTCCCTGAGTGAGGTCTGTAGTCTTTGTCCACCTAGCCTTATCCTCTGTCTGCGGTCTTCTTTGCCCCTCCCATCTTCATGACTTTGCATTTGGCTGGATTGAATTCGAGAAGCCAGTTACTGGACCCATGTCCAGCCTCTCCAGGTCTCTTGGCAGTCCTGCCTCATCCTCGTCCGATTTAATTCTTCTCATCAACTTCACGTCATCTGCGAACAGGGACACTTCAGAGTCTATTCCTTCCATTATGTCGTTCACATATATCAAAAATAGCACTGGTCCTAGAACTGACCCCTGTGGGACCCCGCTCGTAACAGGCGCCCACTGTGATACCTCTTCACGTACCATGACTCGTTGCTGCCTCCCTGTCAGGTATTCCCTTATCCATTGCAGTGCCCTCCCTTTTACATGCGCCTGATCCTCCAGCTTGCACTAATCTCTTGTGGGGAACTGTGTCAAAAGCCTTCCTGCAGTCTAGGAAAACGCAATCTACCCACCCCTCTCTCTCGTGTCTTACTTCTGTTACATTGTCATAAAACTCCAGGAGGTTTGTGATACAGGATTTGCCTTCCATGAACCCATGCTGGTTTTCATTTATAATCTTGTTCCTTTCCAGGTGTTCGACCACTCTCCTCCTGATAATCTTCTCCATGACTTTGCACACAATACATGTCAGAGACACAGGTCTGTAGTTTAGTGCCTCGTTTCTGTTTCCTTTCTTAAATATGGGGACTACATTAGCTGTCTTCTATTTCTCAGGTAGGTGCCCAGTTTTAAGGGATGTGTTGAAGATTGTGGTTAGAGGTATGCACAGCATCTCTGCTCTTTCTCTAAGGACCCATGGGGAGATGTTGTCCGGTCCCATCGCCTTTGAAGTGTCAAGGTCACTTAAGAGCTTCTTCACCTCCTCCTCAGTTGTTCGTATGTCATCCAACACTTGTTGGTATATTCCCTCTTGATGTTCCCTTCTGTGCTGTCTTCCCACAGCCCTTCCTGTCTCTACTGTAAAAACTTCCTTAAATCTCCTGTTCAGCTCCTCACATACCTCCTGATCATTTCTTGTGAGTTCTCCACCTTCTGTCCTTAATCTGATCACCTGGTCTTTGACTGCTGTCTTCCTCCTGATGTGGCTATGCAACAGTTTCGGGTCAGTCTTGATTCTCGATGCTATGTCATTTTCATACTGTCGCTGGGCCTCCCTCCTTACCTGTGCGTACTCATTCCTGGCTCTACGACTGATCTCCCTATTTTCGTGTGTTCTCTGCCTTCTGTACTTTTTCCATTCTCTATTGCACTTTGTTTTTGCCTCCTTACACCGTCGGGTAAACCAGGGGCTCGTTCTGGTCTTCCCGTTGTTACTGTTGCCCTTGGGAATAAACCTTTCCACTGCCTCCTTGCATTTTGTAGTTACATATTCCATCATTTCATTTACTGGCTTTCCTGCCAGTTCTCTGTTCCACTGGACCTCCCGCAGGAAGTTCTTCAACCCTATGTAGTCCCCTCTTTTATAGTCAGGCTTTTCCCATTCAACTCCAGCTATTCTCTCCACTTGCAGCTCTACTATGTATTCAAAGCACAGAACCACGTGGTCGCTAGCTCCTAGGGGACTTTGATACTTGATATCCTCAATGTTTGAGCTGCCCAGGGTGAACACAAGGTCCAATCTTTTGCTGGTTTATCCTCCCCTCTCACTCTGGTAGTGTCCTTAACATGTTGGTGCATGAGGTTTTCCAGCACCACGTCCAACATCCTGGCTCTCCATGTTTCGGGACCCCCATGTGGCTCCAGGTTTTCCCAGTCAATCTCCCTTTGGTTGAAATCCCCCATAACCTGCAACTTTGCTCTGCTGGAGTGAGCTCTTCTTGCCACCTCAGCAAGTGTGTCCACCATTGCTCTGTTGCTCTCTTCATATTCCTCTCTTGGCCTCCTGCAGTTCTGTGGTGGATTATACATCACTGCAATGACCACTTTGTGTTCCCCAGACTGAAGTGTACCTGCTATGTAGTCTCTTTCTCCCGTCTCATCTATGCCTTCCATTATCTCGAATTTCCATCTGTTTTTTTACGAGCAGAGCAACCCCACCTCCCCCCTGCCCCTTCAATCTTTCCTCATGATCTGGTATCCTGGTGGGAAGATTGAATCTGTTATTGTCTCCATGAGTTTTGTTTCTGTAACTGCTATGATGTCTGGGGACTTCTCATTGATTCTTTCTTGCCATTCCTCATGTTTATTCGTTAATCCATCTGCATTTGTGTACCAAACCTTCAACTTCTGTTCTAATACTGTAACTGTGGTGCGGGGGGTGGAAACAGAGGGATCGGTGTGTGATGGTTGGTTTGGATTGTTCAGTTGCTTTGGGGGTGTTGTGGCTGGAGTCCTTCTGCAGGTGTTTCTGGGGGGTGCGCTTGTCCTTCCCAAATTTATCCTGGGTTATTCTGCTCTCCTTTTTCATTTCCTCCATTTCTCCTTTCGTTTTTGAACTCTCTCTTTCATTGTCTTCCTTTCGTCCTGTGTTCTGTCTCGATCGAGGTACACACTCCGGAACTCCTGCTTGCCTCTCAGCCGTGCTTTCTCCTGCAGGATCATGGTTCAGGTTGATTCTGCCTTGAAAATTACTTTGAGAGGCCGATTCCTTTTCTTTGTGAACCACCCAATTCTCGAAAATTTGCCACCTGGGTCATGTCCCCCTTGCCTATCACCTTCATGATATCTTCAGTCGCTTTTTTCTCCTCCTGCTTTCTTTCATCATAGGTTTCCCCTTTAGCTTCGTCTAGCCCATAGACAAACACGGATCTCTCCCTTTCCACCTCCCACTGTGACTCCCATTGCATCCTCTGATGTGTTTTAGTTCCATCCCATGGAGTGTTCCTTCCTTCAGTCCCTTCCCTAGTTATGGCCCCTATGCTTCTTGGTTTGTCCTTCCTGCTCACCTGTTCCTGGCCCCCACAGGTATCTGGTAAGGTCCTTGCACATGTCCTAGTTCCTTCAATGTCTTCCAACCTCTCATTCTGTCCTAGTGTGCTCCCTGTCTTTATTTTGGCCCCATGTGGGTTTGACAGGACCTCTGCATACAGTTTAGTTCCATGCTTCCTTCAGACCTGTTGTCTGTGTTTGATGTAGCCATTGCCGATGCTACTTCTGTAATATCTTTGTCTCTGTGCTGTTTCAGATGTCTCAGCTCCTCTTCTAATCTCTCTATCTTGATTTCTGCTGCTGTGTCCTGTTGCTTCCACCTTCTGCATTCTGCTGCTAACCTCTCTTCCATCTTCCTTTCCAGCTCATCTAGTCTCCTTCCCCAGTCTTCCTCCCTTTTTTTGAGCTCTACCTCACATTCCTCCCTCCCAGATTCGTCCTTGGAGCCCCTTGTCCTCATCCTGGTTCTAGGTTCCCCCGTTGCTCCACAGAAGGGGGGACAGGTGGTTAGGGGGAGGGGAATAGATGGTTAGGAGGAGAGGGGATGGATGGTTGTGGGGGAGGGGGAGGATGGTTATTGGAGGGGTAGAGATAATTGGGGGAGGGGGTTAGATGGTTTGAGGGAGAGAGGGGATGGATGGTTTTGGGGGAGGGGGAGGATGGTTACTGGAGGAAGGGTGGTAGTTGGGGGGGTTAGACGGTTTGGGGAGGAGTTAGGTGGTTTGGGGGAGGGGTAGGTGGCTAAGGTGAGGTGGTTAGGGAAGGGGGAGAGGTGGTTAGGGGAGAGGGGGTACATGTTTGTGTCAAGTGTTTGTGTCAAGTGGTGGAGGTGTGTGTGTGTGTGTGTTTTGTGTGTATGTGCATTGTGTGTGTGTGTTTTGTGTGTGTGTGTGTGTGTGTGGTGTGTGTGTGTGTGTGTGGTGTGTGTGTGTGGTGTGGGGTGTGTGGTGTGTGTGTGTGGTGTGGTGTGTGGTGTGTGTGTGTGTGTGTTGTGTGGGGTGTGTGTGTGTGGTGTGTGTGTGGGGTGTGTGTGTGTGGTGTGTGTGTGGTGTGTGTGTGTGGTGTGTGTGTGTGGTGTGTGTGTGTGTGGTGTGTGTGTGTGTGGTGTGTGTGTGTGGGGTGTGTGTGTATTTGTGGTGCGTGTGTGAAAGTGTGTGGTGTGTGTGTGGTGTGTGTTGTGTGTTGTGTTGTTGTGTGTGTGTGTATGTGTTTATGTATGTGTGTGTGTGTGTGTGTTTATGTGTGTGTGTATGTGTGTGTGTATGTGTGTGTGTATGTACTCACCTATTTGTACTCACCTATTTGTGGTTGCAGGGGTCGAGTCCTAGCTCTGGCCCGCCTCTTCACCGGTTGCTACAAGACCCTCTCTCTCCCCGCTCCATGAGCTTTATCAAACCTCGTCTTAAAACTGTGTATGGTTCCTGCTCCACTACGTCATTTTCTAGGCATTCCACTGCCTTACAACTCTATGACTGAAGAAATACTTCCTACTATCTCTCTGACTCATTTGTGTCTTCAACTTCCAATTGTGGCCTTTTGTTTCTGTGTCCCCTCCCTGGAACATCCTGTCCTTGTCCACCTTGTTATTCCACGCAGTATTTTATATGTCGTTTTCATGTCTCCCCTGACCCTCCTGTCCTCCATTTGTCGTAGGCCGATTTCTTAATCTTTCTTCATAGGACATTCCCTTAGCTCTGGAACTAACCTTGTTGCAAACCTTTGTACTTTCTTCTAGTTTCTTGACGTGCTTTATCAAGTGCGGTTCCAAACAGGTGCTGCATACTCCAGTATGGGCCTGACATACACGGTGTACAGTGTCTTGAATGATTCCTTTTCTAAGGTGTCGGAATGCTGTTCTCAGGTTTGCCCGGCGCCCATATGCTGCAGCAGTTATCTGATTGATGTGTGCTTCCGGAGACATGCTGGTGTTATACTCACCCCAAGATCTTTCTCCTTTAGTGAGGTTTGCAGTCTTTGGCCACCTAGCCTATACTCTGTCTGTGGTCTTCTGTGCCCTTCCCCTATCTTTCATGACTTTGCATTTGGCAGGATTAAATTCGAGAAGCCCTTTGCTGGACCAGGTGTCCCGTCTGTCCAGGTCTCTTTGAAGTCCTGCCTGGTCCTCATCAATTTAATTCTCCTCATTAACTTCCATCATCTGCAAACAGGGGACACTTCTGAGTCTAACCCTTCCGTCATGTCGTTCACATATACCAAAAATAGCATGGTCCCAGGACCGACCCCCGTGGGACCCCGCTCGTCACAGGTGCCCACTGTGATACATCATTACGTACCATGACTCGTTGTTGCCTCCCTGTCAGGTTTTTCTCTGATCCATTGCAGTGCCCTTCCTGTTATATGCGCCTGATGCTCTAGCTTCTGCACTAATCTCTTGTGAGGAACTGTGTCAAAGGCCTTCTCGCAGTCCAAGAAGATGCAATCAACCCACCCCTCTCTCTCTTGTCTTACTTCTGTTATTTATCATAAAACTCCAGAATGTTTGTGACACAGGATTTGCCTTCGTGAATCCGTGCTGGTTGGCATTTTTTACTCCTGTTTCCCTTCAGGTGCTCCCCACTTCTCCT
>NC_069451.1:30238259-30285726 GCF_026875155.1 Cherax quadricarinatus | reverse complement strand
GACAACAAAAAAGGACGAAAGAAGACAATAAAGAGAGAGTTCAAAAACGAAAGGAAAAAGGGGAGGAAAGAAAAAGGAGAGCAGAATAACCCCAGATCAATTGGAAGGACAACGCACCCCCCAAAAACACCTGCAGAAGATCCAGCCCAACCCCCCCAAAAGCAACTAAACAATCCAACCAACCATCACAAAAACCGACCCCCTCTTTTTCCCCCCCCCCCCACCACATTTTACAGTATTAGAACAAAGTTAAGGTTTTGGGTACACAAATGCAGATGGTTAAAAACGAATAAACATGAGGAAGCAAAAAAATCAATGAGAAGTCCCCAACATCATAGCATTTTACGAAAAAAACCATGGAACAATAACAGTTTAAATCTTCCACCGGGAACCAGATCAGAGGAAAGATTGAAGGGGCAGGGGGGGGGGGGGTTGCCGCTCGTAAAAAAAAAGAGGAAATTCGAGATAAGGAAAGGCATAGTTTAACGGGAGAAAGAACTACATAGCAGGTACCTTCAGCTGGGGAACACAAAGTGGCATTGCGTGTGTATAATCCACCACAAACTGCAGGGGGCCAAAGAGAGGAATAGAAGAGAGCAACAAGCAATGGGGACACACTTGCTGAGGTGGCAAAAGAGCTCACTCCAGCAAGCAAAGTTGCAGGTTAGGGGGATTTAAACCCAAAAGGGAGATTGACGGGGAAAACCGAGCCACATGGGGGCCCCGAAACATGAGAGCCAGGATGTTGGACGTGGGGCGGGAAAAAACCTCATGCCCCAAACAGTTAAGGACACTACCAGATTGAGAGGGGAGGATAACCACAAAAGATTGGACCTTGTGTTCCCCGGGGCACTCAAACTTGAGGGTTCAAGTATCAAAGTCCCCTAGGGGCTAGCACCACGTGGTTCTGTGGGTTTGAATACATAGTAAGCTGCAAGGGAAGAAAGCTGGGGGTTGAATGGGAAAAGCCTGACTATAAAAGAGGGGCTACATAGGTTGAAGAAATTCCGCGGGAGGCCAGTGGGAAAAAGAACTGGCAGGAAAGCCCGTAAAAGAAATGAAAGGAATATTAACAACAAAAAGCAAGGAGGAGGGAAAGGTTTTTTTCCCAAGGGGAAAAAGTAACAACGGAAGACCAAACGACCCCGGTTTTCCCCGGTGAAGGGGGCAAAAAAAAAAGTGCAATAGAGAATGGAAAAAGTATCAGAAGGCAAGAGACACACGAAAATAGGGAGATCCAGATCGTATAGCCAGGAATGATACGCACAGGTAAGGAGGGAGGCCCAGCGACAGAATGAAAATGACATAGCATCGTAGAATTCAAGAACTGACCCGAAACTGTTGCATACATCAACAGGAGAAGACAGCAGTCAAAGACCAGTATCAATTAAGGACAAAGGTGGAGAACTCACGAAGAAATGGATCAGAGGTATGTGAGGAGCTGAACAGGAGATTTAAGGAAGTTTTACAGTAAGACAGGAAGGGCTGTGGGAAGACAGCAACAGAAGGGAACATCAAGAGGGAATATATTCAAACAAGTGTTGATACATACTACATCGAGGAGGAGGTGAAGAAGACTCTTAATGAACCTTGACACTTCAAAGGCCGATGGGAACCGGACAACATCTCCCCATGGGTCCTTAGAGAAAGAGCAGAGATGCTGTGACTAACCTCTAACCACAAATCTTCAACACATCCCATAAAAACTGGCACCTACCAGAAATAGAAGACAGCTAATGTAGTCCCCATAGTTAAGAAAGGAAACAGAAACGAGCACTAAACTACAGACCTTGTCTCTGATCAGTGTATTGTGTGCAAAGTCATGGAGAAGATTATCAGGAGAGAGTTGGACGAAACACCTGGAAAGGAACAAGATTATAAATGAAAACCAGCATGGGTCATGGAAGGCAAATCCTGTACACAAACTCTCAGGAGTTTTTATGACAATGTAACAGAAGAAGACACGAGAGAGAGGTGGGTAGATTGCGTTTTCCTAGACTGCAGGAAGCTTTTGACAAAGTTCCCCACAAGAGATTAGTGCAGAAGCTGAGGATCATGGCGCATTAAAAGGGAGGGCACTGCAATGGATAAGTGGAATACCTGACAGGGAAGCAGCAACGAAGTCATGGAACGTGAAGAGGTATCACATGGGCGCCTGTTTTACAGCTGGGTCCCACAGGGTCAGTGTCTAGGCCCAGTGCTATTTTTGATATAGTGAACGACATAATGGAAGGAATAGACTCTGAAGTGTCCCTGTTCGCAGATGACGTGAAGTTGATGATTAGAATTAAATCGGACGAGGATGAAGGCAGGACTGCCAAGGAGAACCTGGAGAGAGAGGCTGGACATGGGTCCAGTAACTGCTTCTCGAATTCAATCCAGCAGCCAAATGCAAAGTCCATGAAGATTGGGGAGGGGCAAAGAAGACCGCAGACAAGTATAGGCCTAGGTGGACCAAAGACTACAGACCGCTCACATCAGGAGAAAGACCTTGGGTGACCATAACACCGAGCACATCACCGGAGGCACACATCAACCAAATAACCGCTGCAGAGCATACGGGCGCCTGCAAACCTGAGTATAGCGTTCCGATACCATTAATAGGATGGAATCGTTCAAGACACTGGAACATGTGTATGTTAGGCCTATACTGGAGTATGCAGCACCAGTCTGGTACCACACCTGGTCCACGGCACGTCAAGAAGTTAGATATAAAGTACAAAGGTTTGCAACAAGGCCTAGTCCCAGAGCTCAAAGGAATGTCGTACGAAGGAAAGGTTAAGGGAAACGGACTGACGACACAGAGGACAGAAGGGTCAGGGAGACATGATAAAACGACATACAAGATACTGCGGAGAATAGAACAAGGTGGACAGAGATAGGATGTTTCCAGAGAGGGGACACGTAGGGACAAGGGTCACAACTGGAAGCTGAAGACTCATGACAGTCACAGTGACGTTATGAAGTATATCATCAGTCTAGAGTTGTCAGCAAGTGGAATTAGCCTTAGCAAGTGAGTTATTGGAGCAGGAACCATACAAGTTTTAAGAAGAGTTAAGAAAAAGCTCAGAAGCAGAGGAGAGAGAGAGGAACCC
The DNA here is from genome assembly GCF_026875155.1 of Cherax quadricarinatus. Lineage (NCBI taxonomy): Eukaryota > Metazoa > Arthropoda > Malacostraca > Decapoda > Parastacidae > Cherax > Cherax quadricarinatus. The sequence continues at coordinate 30,282,631 of NC_069451.1, read as the reverse complement.
ATAGCAGATCAGTGAAGATAGGGGGGCCCAGGAGCGAGTCTCGACCCCTGCAACCAGCAATTAGGTGAATTAGGTGAATTAAGGTGAGTACACACACACACACACACACACACACACACACACACATACACACACAACACACAGTACCCACACACAAACACACCACACACACACACAAACACACTACACACACCACACACACACACACAACACACAAACCATACACACACATACACACAACACACACTCACACACATGACACACACACACACACACACACACAACACATCACACACACAACACACACACACACGGGATTAACAGATCGTTTGCGCTCAGATTCACATTCATTTATTTCTTTGCAAGTAGTACATTAAGATTATATTTTTACAATGATGTGTTGCAGTACACAGAGCCTGTATTATGCCTGGGTATTATGCCTGGGTATTATGCCTGGGTATTATGCCTGGGTATTATGCCTGGGTATTATGCCTGGGTATTATGCCTGGGTATTATGCCTGGGTATTATGCCTGGTATAATGCCTGGGGAAAGAAGAAAGGGGGTTTTATGCCTGGTATGTTGTATCCAGGGTGATTATGCCTGGGTATTATGCCTGGGTATTATGCCTGGGTATTATGGCCTGACTTACTTCAGTGGTTTACTGACTACTTATCACTAAAGAAATTATCATGGTTGTCCAGTAGTTCTATTAATAATAAGTGAATCTAATTTATACCAACAAAGGATATATTTATGTATTGAAAATGCTTTTTATGAAACATGATTAAGGAGTAGTTTTCAGTAGTTTTCAGTAGTTTTTTCATTCAATAGTTTTCAGTAGTTTTCAGTAGTTTTTCAGTAGTTTTCAGTATTTTCAGGTAGTTTTCAGTAGTTTTCAGTAGTTTTCAGTAGTTTTCAGTAGTTTTCAGTAGTTTTCAGTAGATTTCCCATTAGTTTTCATTAGTTTTTCATTATTTTCATAGTTTTCAGTTTGTTTTCAGTAAGTTTTTCAGTAGTTTTCAGTAGTTTATCAGTAGTTTTCAGTATTTTCAGTAGTTTTCCATTAGTATTACAGGATGAGACTGCTGCAGTTTGGTGAAGGAGATACAGTTTTTGTATAGTATTATACTTCTATGTGGTAATTTGTCAATCATGAGCTTGGTTTTCTAGTCATGAAGTTTTAAGATTTAGGTATTGGTAAGAATTAATTGGTAGTGTTTAAATATTGAGTATTGTGTAATTACCTAAGGTTGATTGAGGTGGCTTTTGAGAAGAGTCTTAAATTGATTTTCAGACCGAGTTGCTTCGGTATTTTCTGGTAATGAAATCCAAATTTCGGGGCCATTTATGTGCATAAGAGTTTTTTACACAGTTGTGATAGGACACGAGGTACACAAAAAGAGATCTGTGTCCTTGTGTTATGGTCGTGTGTCCTGTTTAAGATGGTGGTGAGGAGGAAGTTTGAGTGGAGGGTTTATGTTTGCGTATATTGTTCTATGTATGTAAGTATGCACATGAGTCGCAAGTATGGATGTTTCTTAATGGTAAGCAGATTATTTAGACTTTCCAAATATTGGTGTGTAGTATCAGTCGGAAGTGGGAATTTGTTATCATTTTGACTCTGCCTTGTTGCTGGGTTATTAGTGGATTTAGTGATTTAATGTTGATCCCTATGCACAAATTCCATATGTGAAATAAGGGTATTTGGCAGTGAATGGTACAGTGCGAGGTGAGCTGATTGGAACATAAATACCGCGAATAATTCATATATACCTACACCTAAGGATTTTCTTATGTTATTTGTTGTATATGTGTCTGGAACTTTAGACTACTATCAAGGGTGTATCCTAAATTATTTTATTCCCTCCGTGAGTCGTGTGACGGTGAACCATTTAAGCGTTATGTTTTAAGTGGAACATTTGCCAGCTTGTTTCCGAAGCTGAAAGAAGTAGGTTTTGTCAGTATTCAATATAAGTTTATTAGTCATCATCCAGGCAGATATTTTTCTTGTAATTCGGCATTGACTGTGTTGGCGATGTGACTGGGTTTGGTGAGAGAAGATGTATGTAGTGTCACTGCAAATAATATGGGTTTGAGAAGCTTTGATGCATTCGGTAGGTTTGTTGATGTAGATGATAAAGAGGAGTGGTCCAAGACGCTTCCCTTCCCTGTGGCACTCTGATGTGATGGTTGTGTGGAAGAGTGTATTTAAATTTAGCTATATATATTCTCATCATGCTCACCTTGTGCAAGATTTATAGATACATTCAAGTTGATTTGAGTAGTATATTGGCTGTTCCACCCCCTTGCTGTCTGTCCCTACGTATGTGTAACAGGAATGGGCATAGACATCAGTAATACCAGGTTTTAGCCAGGAATCTGTGAGTGTGATGGATTGACAGACTGGAATGAAGGGAATGAGTAATGCTGTGAGATCATCATAATGATTGCTCAAGGATCTGACATTGTAATAAAGAGAGTATATGCTATTGTTTTCTCTGAGTAATGTCCTTTGCTTGTGTCTGTTTGTTATAAAATTACAGTTGCTGTTTGATTCGTGTAATTCATTGAAGAAGAAGTTTACATGCAGAATCAATGTAGTAACCATAAGAATGAGAGTGACTCACAACTAGGTTTTTTAGTATAATGATATTATGTTATTAAAGAATATGATACTTATGTACTTTTATCTACTGACTAATTGTTACAAATGGGAGGTTGGTATACATAGGAACAATGCTTGTAACCAAAGAATTATAGTGAATCTATAATATTTAGAAATAAAACTATGAGAAATTCTAAAACAAGGGAAAATTATAGGAACAAACAATAAATTATTTCACTTTAAGCACGCTGAATTATGATCCTTACATAATTCAACAAATTTGAGTATTAAGAAATGTTAGCTAAGTGAATATATATAATAATAAATGAAGAAAGTTACAAATACTCTAGTACCTTAGTTAGTCAACCTTAATTATTTCAACAATTGACTATGTGAATAAAGGGAAAAATATTCTAGCACTTGAATTAGCCCTTTAATTGATATTAAAATTAAGAATATAGTAAAAACTGAATAAGGAGGGCAGTACAAGTATAACTATTTAAGGAGAATATTGTGACATAAATAAAGGGACTAAAATTAACTAGTGGTACACAAAATTTAATAGATAGATAGTAACTATCATAAAAAAATAATCTGGGAGTAAGATTTGCCTTATGGTATAAACTTTGAGCAATTAAGAGCAACAAAAGAAATAGTATATTAGGTAGTTGGTACAAGCTAGTAATAGATGGTACAAGGAATTGGTAATACGGATATTAATACAGATATTATTAACAATAATAAACTGTAAATGGGAAGTCTGGAAAGATTTCACAGTTTGAGACACACAAGGAACTGTGTGAGAAACATGAGACAGTGAGGTAGTAAATACTATCCTGGAAGTGATAGTACAGGATTGCTTCAATAACGGATTAATAACATACATTAAAGTAGTATAAAGAATTAGTTACTAATGTTAGTCAGACTCTGTAAGTTTGCATCTCGAAGGAATCTTTAGTAGTTTCTGGCCCAACAAAGCCATTGCCAGGTCCGTCGAAGTTGACAGTGTCAGTGAACGTCTCAAGAAGTGTTTCTCGAACTGTCCCAGTCCGAAAAGGGAGGAAGAGGTCACAGTTACATGAAAACAATTTAAAATCAGTGCCACAAGTGAGAGTGGAAGGCCATAGGCCTAGTGTGGGTGTAAGTGGTATTGCCACATCCCAATACCAAACCAGAATAAGTGCAACCCAAGCCAGGGTGATAAGAAATAAGGATAGATGAGTTAGTGAATACAGTGCATAGTGAATACAGTGACAGATGAGTTAGTGAAAATAGCGAAGAGATAATAGAAGAAGCAGGAGCCGAAACGTGAAGCATCGTACAGAAGCAGAGCCAGACGCAGTGCTACCAGACGTAAAGTACACAAGCCTTTTTATAGTTGCAAGGAGGGTAGGCCTGGATTACTGATAGCTGAGGATCATTAACCCTGCTCTGGAGAGCTGAATATCATACTAGAAACACTTAACACTATTAATAGAGAAGATCTGGGGAGGGATTGAGTGTGGGGCCAAAAGGCACTGTTTGTTCACGCGCAGGTGCTAGGTCAGACAAAATATTTGAACACTCAGTAAATTAAGGTATTTCAGGTATGCAAGAGTAAGGGTACAGGTTATTGTAGAAAGCAGCGTATGTGTAGAGAACCTAGGATAACCCATAAAGTCTGACAGTGTGACTTATTTTATTCGAATCGAGGCAGCGAGGTTACGGCTGGTGATAGCTAATGCTACAGCCAGCACACACACACATGACATAAACAGCCAGCAGGCTAGTGAAAACTGAAACCCCGCATATAACTCAACCCCGTCCTTCCCTATCTCCCCACCCCAGGTCTCTCTCTACCCTTCTCTAGTCTCTCTCTCTCTCTCTCTTCCCCTCCCCTCTCTCCCCCCTCCTCTTCTCTCTCTCTTCTTTTTCCTCTCTCCTCTCATCTCTCTCTCTCTCTCTCTCTCTCTACGTCTCTCTCTCTCTGGCTCTCTCTCACTCTCTCTCCCCCTTTCTATCTTTCTCTCATCCCATCTCTCTCGTTCTCTCTATCTCTCTCCCCCTCCCTCTTCTACCTACCAATCTATCTCCCTCTCTCTTCCTCTCCACATTCCATCCATCTTCCATTCCTCCTCCTCCTCCTCCTTCTCCTCCCTGGCTACTCCTTCTTCCTTCTCATCCCTAGCCTTCCCCCCCCTCCCACAAAACACTCTGAAAATACCACCTACACAAACACACACACACACACACACACAACACACAACACACACACACACACACACACACCCACACACACACACACACACACAACAAACACACACACACACACACACACACACACACACACACACACACACACACACACACACACACACACACACACACACACACACACACACACACACAATGACAAAGTTACAGAAGTAAGACACGACAGAGAAGGGGTGGGTTGATTGCATTTTCTTGGACTGCAAGAAGGCCTACGACACAGTTCCTCACAAGAGATAATGCAGAAACTAGAGGATCAGGCGAGTATAACAGGAAGGACACTGCAATGGATCAGAGAATACCTGACAGGAAGGCAACAACGAGTCACGATACGTGATGAGGTATCACATTGGACACCTGTGACGAGCGGAGGTCCCACAGGGGTCAGTCCTAGGACCAGTGCTATTTTTGTTATATGTGAATGACATGATGGAAGGGATAGACTCAGAGTGTCCCTGTTCACAGATGATGTGAAGTTAATGAAGAGAATTAAAATCAGATGAGGATCAGGCAGGACTAACACAGCGACCTGGACAGGCTGGATACCTGGTCCAGCACCTGGCTCCTCGAATTCAACCCTGCCAAATGCAAAGTCATGAAGATCGGAAAAAAGGCAAAGAAGACCGCAGACAGAGTATAAACTGGGTGGCCAAAGACTACAAACCTCTCTCAAGGAGAAAGATCTTGGGGTGAGTATAACACCGAACACATCTCCGGAAGCATCCATCAGCCAGATAACTGCTGCAGCATATGGGCGCCTGGTAAACCTGAGATTAGCGTTCCGATACTTAAGTAAGGAATCTTTCAAGACACTGTAAAACCGAGTACGTCAGGCCCATAACTGGAGTATTCAACACCAGTATGGAACCCGTACCGGGGCCAAGCATGTAAAGAAATTCGAGGAAAGTGCAAAGGTTTGCGACAAGGTTAGTTCCAGAGCTAAGGGGAATGTCCTACGAAGAAAGGTTAAGGGAAATCGGCCTGACGGACACTGGAGAACAGGAGGGTTAGGGGAGACATGATAACGACATACAAAATACTGCGTGGGAATAGATAAGGTGGACAGAGACAAGATGTTCCAGAGAGGGGACACAGATACGAGGGGTCACCCTTGGAAGTTAAAAGACTCAGATGAGTCAAAGGGATGTTAGGAAGTATTTCTTCAGTCATAGAGTAGTCAGGAAGTGGAACAGTCTGGCGAGTGATGTAGTTGAGGCAGGAACCATACATAGCTTTAAGACGAGGTTCAAAACGTTCAAAACGAGAGATGCCAATCCATTAACATCTCCATTCAAAGCAGGTGAAATTGCAGATCTAGAGAGTGTACAGAGATTCTTTACTGCACGTATAAGTTTCTGTCAAGCACCTTAACTACTGGGAACGCTTGGAAGCACTGGACATGTACTGTTGGAACGCAGGAGGGAGAGATATATCATAATCTACACTTGGAAATCCTGGAAGGAATGGTCCCAAATCTGCACACAGAAATCACTCCCTACGAAAGTAAAAGACTGGGCAGGCGATGCAAAATGCCCCCAATTAAAGTAGGTGCGCCATTGGTACACTAAGGGAAACACACCATAAGTGTCAGGGCCCAAGACTGTTCAACAGCCTCCCATCAAGCATTAGGGGAATTGCCAATAAACCGCAGGCTGCCTTCAAGAGAGAGCTGGACAGATACCTAAAGTCAGTGCCGGATCAGCCGCGGGCTGTGGATCGTGGCTCATACATTGGACTGCATGCGGCCAACAGTAACAGCCTAGTTGATCAGGCCCTGATCCATCGGGAGGCATGGTCAATGGACCGGGCCGCGCGGGTGTTGATCCCCGGAATAACCTCCAGGTAACTTCCAGGTAGCCTCCAGGAGGTATGATAAAGCTCATGGAGCAGGGAGAGAGAGGACTTTGTAGCGTTCAGTGAAGAGGCGAGTCCAGGAGCTGAATCTCGACCCCTGCAACCACAATTAAGTGAGCACAATTAGGTGAGTACACACACACACACAAAAAAAAAAAGAATGGTGGGACTCACAGGAACCAGGGAATCAGATGAGAATGGTTCTGGTAGGGAGGAGTGGATGGAGGAAGCAGTGGAAAAGGATGGAACAAGAGTGGGGAGAGAAAATTAGGAGAGCTTTCTGAAAAAAATGGAGAAAGAGCTCTCTGTGAAAATTGGAAAAGAGGTTGAGAGAAAGAGACGAAGAATTGGGAGGCACATGTCGAAACTGCAGTAGCCAGGATAAGGGTTCTAGAAGTTAAGGTAAAACAGGCTGAAGCGAGTTACAGGGGCAGTGACCAGAGAAGACACAGCATATGAAACTGAGAGGCCGAACAAGAAGGAAGGAGATATGAATTATGCTAAGGTCATATCAGCCTGCCAAGAAGGGCCAAGGAGTGAAAGGGAAGAGCAGCTGGGTGCAGATAGAGAGGATGATAGGTCGAATGCTGAGGCACAACCATGCTACCAAGAGCCACTGGAAAAATCAAGGGAGAAAAATGACCACATACAGACAGGATCCAGAGTCACAGAGGGGAAAGGCAATGGGAGGAGGAAAGGGCAAAATCAGTGTTTATCCATGGGCTTCAGGAGAGAGAGAGGAAAGAACACACACTGAAAGACGGCAGGAAGAAATGAAAGGAGATTGAGAAAATCATCACGGAAATAGGTGAAGAAGACATGGACGAGATTGTAAATTTTCAGAGAATAGGGGGGTACTTGAAGGGGAGAAAACCGACCGATCAAGCTGATTCTCAGGACAGAAAAAGTGTGGAACAGGATCCTCCAAGAGAAAACCACGGTTGAAATACTCGGAAGAGTACAAGAGGGTGTTCTAGACAGAGACAAAATAAAACAGAACGACAGCAGCTGACGGAGAGGACAAAAAAGCGAGAGGAGCTAGGAAAGGAGACAAGGACGGAACCAGCAGAGGTCAGTCAGAGCAGAAAAGAAGAGCAGCAAGGGCAAGCACCACACAACTATCCTCGGAACACCACAACCTATCACACCATCCCAAACACACACTACAATCCATACCCACAGCTTGCACCCAACACCCAGCTATAGAATCCCATAGTATGCTACCAGGTCTCCCACCCTCACAGGCCCCCCAAACCACAGTGTTGGAAAGGAAACTGAAGGTTATGGTACACAAACGCTGATGGAATAACAAATAAGTGGTAGGAGTGGCACGAAAGAGTCAAAGAGGCTTCACTGGAAATCATAGCTCTCACAGTAACCAAGCTTACAGGTATGATAACAGATGCCATCTTTCCAATGGGATACAGATCCTGAGGAAAGACAGAGGGAACAGGAGGGGTGGAGGAGTGGCACTGCTGATCAAAAAATCGATGGAATTTTGATGAGCTGGGAGGAGGAGACAGCTGAGAAGAAAGTGATTACATAACGGGAACATTTCACTCTGGAGGTCCCAAGGTGGTAATTGCAGTGGATGTATAACCCACCACAGAACAGCAGGAGGCCAAGGCAAGAGTATGACGCGTGCAATAGAGCGATGGTTGACACACATGGCTGCAGTGGCCAGAAGAGCTCATGCATGCAGGGCAAAGCTCCTGATCATGGGTGACTTTAACCACAAGGAGATCGACTGGGAGAAACTTGGAGCCACATGGGGGCCAAGATTACATGGAGGGCTAAGATGATGGAGGTGGTACTGGAAAACTTCATGTACCAACATGTAAGGGACACTACAAGAGAGAGAGGAGAGGATGAACCAGCGAGACTGGACTTAGTATTTACCTTGAGTAGTGTGCAGATATTGAGGACATCACATATGAAAGACCCCTTGTGGCCAGCGATCATGTGGTTTTAAGCTTCGAATACACAGTAGAGCTACAAGTGGAGGGAGAAGCAGGAAGGTCAGGACGAATGAAGCCAAACTACAAGACAGGGGACTACACGGGAATGAGGAACTTCCTGAACGGGGTTCAGTGGGACAGAGAACTGGCAGAGAAGCCAGTTAATTGAGATGATGGAATATGTAGGAACAATATGCAAGGAGGCTGAGGAGAGGTTTGTACCCAAGGGTAAACAGGAATAATAAAAAAGCCAGGATGAGCCCATGGTTCACCCAAAAGTGCAGAGAGGCAAAAACCAAGTGTGCTAGGGAATGGAAGAAATATAAAAGGCAAAGGACCCAGGAGAATAAGGAAAGCAGTCGTAGAGCCAGAAACAAATATGCACAGATAAGAAGAGAGGCCCAACGACAATATGAAAACGACAAAGCAGCGAAAGCCAAATCTGATCCGAAACTGTTATACAGCCACATCAGGAGGAAAAACAACAGTCAAGGACCAGGTAATCAGGCTAAGGAAGGAAGGAGGAGAGACAACAAGAAATGACCATGAAGTATGTGAGGAACTCAACAAGAGATTCAAAAAGTGTTCACAGAGGAGACAGAAGGTGGTGTGGGGTACACCACCAAGTACTGGACACAGTACACACAACCGAGGAAGAAGTGAAGAGGCTTCTCAGTGAGCTAGATACCTCAAAGACAATGGGCCAGATAACATCTCCCCATGGGTCCTGAGAGAGGGAGCAGAGGTGCTATGTGTACCCCGAACAACAATATTCAATACATCTATCGAAAACAGGGAGATTGCCTGAGGCATGGAAGACAGCAAATGTAGTCCCAATCTTTAAAAAAGAGACAGACATGAAGCACTAAACTACAGACCAGTGTCACTGACATGTATAGTATGCAAAGTCATGGAGAAGATTATCCGGAGAAGAGTGGTGGAACACCACATAGTTTCAGGAATGGGAAATCCTGTGTCACAAACTTACTGGAGCTCTATGGACATGGTGACAGCAGTAAGACAAGAGAGAGAGGGGTGGGTAGATTGCATTTTCTTGGACTGCAAGAAGGCGTTTTGACACAGTTCCACACAAAAGATTAGTGCAAAAAACTGGAGGACCAAGCAGGGATAACAGGGAAGGCACTACAATGGATCAGGGTATCCTTGTCAGGAAGACAGCAGCGAGTCATGGTACGTGGCGAGGTGTCAGCGTGGGCACCTGTGACCAGCGGGGTCCACAGAGGCCAGTCCTAGGGCCAGTGTTGTTTCTGGTATTTGTGAACGACATGACGGAAGGAATAGACTCCGAGGGTTCCTGTTTGCAGATGACGTGAAGTTGATGAGAGGAATTCATTCGATCGAAGACCAGGCAGAACTACAAAGGGATATGGACAGGCTGCAAGACCTGGTCCAGCAATTGGCTCCTGGAGTTCAATCCCACCAAGTGCAAAGTCATGAAGATTGGGGAAGGGCAAAGAAGACCGCAGACGGAGTGCAGTCTAGGGGGCCAGAGATTACAAACCTCACTCAAGGAAAAAGATCTTGGGGTAAGTATAATGCCAGGCACATCTTCTGAAGCGCACAACAACCAAATAACTGCTGCAGCATATGGGCGCCTAGCAAACCTCAGAACAGCATTCCGACATCTTAATAAGAATCATTCAGGACCCTGTACACCGTGTACGTTAGGCCCATATTGGAGTATGCGGCACCAGTTTGGAACCCACACCTAGCCAAGCACGTAAAGAACTAGAGAAAGTGCAAAGGTTTGCAACAAGGACTAGTCCCAGAGCTAAGAGGTATGTCCTTACGAGGAGAGGCTAAGGGAAATCAACCTGACGACACTGGATGACAGGAGAGATAGGGGGAACATGATAACGACATACAAAATACTGAGAGGAATTGACAAGGTGGACAAAGACAGGGATGTTTCCAGAGAAGGGACACAGCAACAAGGGGACACAGTTGGAAGTTGAAGACACAGATGAATCACAGGGATGTTAGGAAGTACTTCTTCAGCCACAGAGTAGTCAGGAAGTGGAATAGTTTGGGAAGCGATGTAGTAGAGGCAGGATCCATACATAGCTTTAAGCAGAGGTATGATAAAGCTCACGGTTTAGGGAGAGTGATCTAGTAGCAACCAGTGAAGAGGCGGGGCCAGGAGCTATGACTCGACCCCTGCAACCACATATAGGTGAGTACATATAGGTGAGTACACACACACACACTCACACACACACACGGAACAAGATTATAAACGACAACCAGCATGGATATCACGGAAGGCAAATCCTGTGTCACAAACCTTCTGGAGTTTTATGATAAAGTAAACAGAAGTAAGACACGAAAGAGAGGGGTGGGTTGATTGCATCTTCTTGGACTGCAAGAAGGCCTTTGACACAGTTCCTCACAAGAGATTAGTGCAGAAGCTAGAGGATCAGACGCGTATAACAGGAAGGGCACTACAATGAATCAGAGAATACCTGACAGGGAGGTAATAACGAGTCATGGTACGTGATGATGTATCACAGAGGGCGCCTGTGACGAGCGGGGTCCCACAGGGGTCAGTCCTACGACCAATGCTATTTTCTGGTATATGTGAATGACATGATGGAAGGGATAGGCTCTGAAGTGTCCCTGTTTGCAGATAATGTGAACTTTAATGAGGGGAATTAAATCAGATGAGGATCAGGCAGGACTACAAAGAGACCTGGACAGACTGGACACCTGGTCCAGCAAGTGGCTTCTCGAATTCAACCCTGCCAAATGCAAAATCATGAAGATTGGGGAAGACCAAAGAAGACCCCAACAGAGTATAGGCTAGGTGAACAAAGACTGCAAACCTCACTTAAGGATGAAACATCTTGGGGTGAACATAACAACCGAGCACGTCTCCGGAAGCACACATCAACCAAATAACTGCTACAGCATATGGGCGCCTGGCAAACCTGAGAATAGCGTTCCGATAGCTTAGTAAGGAATCGTTCAAGACACTGTACACTGTGTACGTCAGGCCCATACTGGAGTATGCAGCACCAGTATGGAATCCACACCGGGTCAAGCACGTCAAGAAATTAGAGAAAGTGCAAAGGTTTGCAAGAAAGTTACTTCGGAGCTCAGAGGAATGTCCTGCGAAGAATGGTTGAGGGAAATCAGCCTGACGGCAATGGAGGACAGTAGGGTCAGGGGAGACATTGATTACGACATACAAAACACTACGTGGAATAGATAAGGTGGACAGAGATAGGATGTTCCAGAGACGGGACACAGAAACGAGAGGTCACAATTGGAAGCTGAAGACTCTGATGAGTGAAAGGGATGTTAGGAAAATTTCCTAAGTCATAGAGTCGTCAGGAAGTGGAATAGTCTAGCAAGTGATGCAGTGGAGACAGGAACCATACATAGCTTTAAGACTAGGTATGACAAAGTTCAGGGAGCAGAGAGAAGACCTAGTAGCGATCAGTGAAGAGGTGGGACCAGGAGCTGAGTCTCGACCCCTGTAACCACAATTAGGTGAGTACAATTAAGCGAGTACAATCTGGAGAGTGATGTAGTGGAGGCAGGATCCACACATAGCTTTAAGAAGAGGTATGATAAAGCTCATGAAGCATGAAGAGTGACCTAGTAGCGGCCAGCGAAGAGCCGGACCTGGAGCTATGACTCGACCCCTGCAACCACAATTAGGTGAGAATTCACACACACACACACACACACACACACACACACACACACACACACACACACACACACACACACACACACACACACACACACACACACACACTCACACACGCACATACACACATACACAGCGGATCTCTGACGTGTTGAGATGAAGGTGCTTGTGTGTGTGTGTGTGTGTGTGTGTGTGTGTGTGTGTACTCACCTAATTGTGGTTACAGGTGTCGATTCATAGGTTCACTCACTCCCTGTTTCATGAGCTTTATTTTTCCTCTTCTTGAAGCTATGTATGGTTTCTGCCTCCACTACATCACTCTCCAGATTGTTCCTCTTCCTGACAACTCTATGACTGAAGAAAAACTTAACATCACTGTGACTCATTTGAGTTTTCAACTACCAGTTGTGATCCCTTATTGCTGTTTCACATCTCTGAAACATTCTGTCCCTATTCACCCTCTCAATTCCTCTCAGTATTTTATGTGTTGCTATCATGTTCCCTCTATCCCTCCTGTCTTCCAGCGTTGTCAGGTTGAGTTCCCTTAACCTCTCCTCGTAGGATAAACCCCTTAATTCCGGGATTAGCCCTGTTGCTAACCTTTGTACTTTATTTCTTGACGTGTTTGACTAGGTGTGGGTTCCACACTGGTGCTGCATACTCCAATATGGGCCTGACGTACACGGTGTAGTGTCCTGAATGAATCCTTGATTAGATGACGAAACGCTATTCTCAGGTTTGGCAGGCGCCCATATGCTGCAGCAGTTATTTGGTTAATTTGCGCCTCAGGCGCTGGGATAACTTGATTAACGACTTGAATCAATGATATAAGAATTACGAGCCCAATGGCACACAAAAATTCATTAATTATCTGGTTGCCACTACTGAGACTGTCCTCACAGATCAAGTGGGCAGGAAAAAAAAAACTTAAATCTTCCTCTATATGATAATAAAAACCAATGTAGGTACTATAATGATCCACAGCTACGCACTCTAACACATGCAGCAGCTAGGAGGACTGGTAAAGTATACCGTGAATGAAGAACCCCAGACCTGCTCAGAACGTTCTGAGCTGCACTAACAAATGCAAAGGAATGACAGCAAGAACTTAGACAACAGGAATGGGAGTAATTTGTTAGTGGGTTAAATAGGTCTACCCCTTTAAGTTTGGCTTGGAAAGGTATAAATAAAATAACCAGGAAAAAGACTGGTAATGTTGCTCATCTCTTTCCTCTGGAAAAATCAAATGACCTCATAAATGACTGGCCTAAAACATCCAGACATGAACATCTTCCATCTCATATTAGAAAAAATTAGGGGCTTCTGAAGAAAGTTTAAATTGAGTAATTTTTTTTTAACAAATATTTATGAAGTGATTGCCCCTTCAACCGAGTTAAAAATTTGATAATGCATTAACTAAAGGCGATTTAACTGCTCCGGGGAGGAGGTATAAACTATGATATTCCAGAACTTTTTAGGTACGTGCTGATCCCCTTTTTTGGGATGTTAAACTAGTTCATTTAGGGAGTTCTTCTCTTCCCGGGAAAAAGTCTCATTGGCTTATCTCTAAGCCCCAAAAGCCTGAACTTTATACGATCTCTAAAAAAAGTTGTACTACAGAATCAGACACCAAAAATTTCTCCTCATCTCTATGGGTTTATGACTGGTAAAAGTGTGCAGAAATGTATTTCCCCCCTTTTCACTGCACACACCTTACTAGTTTTTCCCCTTACTTATTAAAAAACGCATTTGATATTTCGAACAGAACCGTTTAAAAATACTGACTAGCCAAAATGAATATTGGTGGGGCTTACCCCGAATAATGGATACCTGTCAAATGGTATCCCTTCCTCAAACAAGGGTTTAGAAGCGTGTTAAAGAAAAGTCCCCAGGTACCACCCCGGGGGAATTCTCATCCCCGCTATTTAATGTTCTGATTTGTCTCCTAAAGCTCTGCTCACCCAAACATATACTAAAAGCAAAGTGATGACATTATAATCTTACAACAGGGGCATAAGAAGATAATACCATTTTATTTAAGTTTTTAAGCAATTTTTAAACGATTTGGCCTATAATATCTTCCTCTTAAACAAAAGTAATCAAGCAAACAACTTTCCCCCCCCATCATTTTCAGGGGGAAAAAATTACCTACTTCAAATTTCAGATACCTTGGGGTAGATTACCTTTAATAAGTTCACCCTACCACAGCTAAATAAGAAATGCAAAGATAGGGTAAATGGTGGACTGTTTTTGGCTGGAAACCCCCAAATATGGTGTAATGTTTCTGGCTGCAACCCCAATTTGGGGGGGGTAAAAGTAGTGGCTACAACCCCACCCCAGGGGGGTAATGTAGCTGGGTACAACCCAACCATGGGTGGTAATGTAGGGTGGCTCAACCCCAACTATGGTGGTTAAAGTTGTTGGGTGCAACCCCAACATGGTGGAAATTTTGTGGTTGAAAAACCCCAAATATGGGTGGTAATGAGTGGACAACCCCCAAATAGGTGGGAATGTTGCTGGTCAACCACAATATGGGTGGTAATGTAGCTGGCTACAAACCCCAACTTGGTGCATGTTGCTGGCTACAAAACCCCAACTATGTTGTAAGTTTTGGCTGCAACCCCCCAAATATGGTGGTTATGTTGCAGGCTGCAACCCCCAATATGTTTCTAATGTTGCGGCTGCAACCCCCAAAAATGTTTTCTAATTTTTTGCTGGCTGGAACCCCAACTAGGGTGGTAATGTGCTGGTACAAATCCCAAAAAGGTGGTAAGTTGCTGGCCCACAACCCCCAATATGGTGGTAATGTTGTGGGTGCAAACCCCAACTATTTTTCTAATGTTGCTGTGCAACCCCAACATGGGGGGTAATGTTGCGGCACAACCCCAATAAGGGTGCTAATTTGTGGGTGCAACCCCAACTTGGGGGGTAATTTGCGGCTACAACCCCAACTATTTGCTAAAGTTGCTGGCTACAACCCCAACATGGGTGGTAAATTTTCTGGTGCAACCCCCCCTATGTTTTAAAGTTGCTGGGTACAAAACCCAATATGTTCTAATGTTGCTGGCTGCAACCCCAACTATGGTGCAAAGTTGCTGGGTGCAACCCCAACTTGTTGTAAATTTGCGGCTGCAACCCCACTATTTGCTATGTTTCTGGCTGCAAACCCCAACTTGGGGGTAATGTTGCGGCTACAACCCCAACAAGGTGCTAATTTTGTGGGTAAAAAAACCCCAAAATATGGTGCTAATTTTGCTGGCTTCAACTTCAATAGTTGCTAAGTTGCTGGTGCAACCCCAAATATGTTGCTAAGTTGCGGGTGCAACCCCAACTATTGTGGGAATGTTGCGGCTACAACCCAACTATGGTATTAAAGTTGTCTTTTCAAACCCCCAAAAAAGTGCTAATTGCTGGGGTACAACACCAACTTGTGCAATGTACTGGCTACAACCCCAACTAAGGTGGTAATGTTGCTGCTGCAACCCCAAAATATGGAGCTAATTTTGCTGGCTACAACCCCAACTAGGGGCTAAAAGTAGCTGGCTACAAACCCAACTATGGTGCTAAGTTGCTGGTACAACCCCCAAATATGGGGGTAATTTTTTTCTCTACAACTTTCCCATGGTGCAATGTTGCTGGCTGCAACCCCAACTAGGTGCAAAGTTTCTGGCGCAAACCCAAACTATGTTGTAATGTTGCTGGCTACAACCCTACTATGTTGTAATTTGCGGCTGCAAAACCCAAAATATGTTTCTAAATTGCTGGCTACAACCCCCAAATATGTTCTATGCTGCTGGCTGCAACCCCAACCCGTGCTAAGTTGCCCGGCTGCAACCCAAACTATGCGCTAATGTTGCTGGGTACAACCCCAACTATGGTGTAAGTTTTGGGTGCAAACCCCAACTATGGTGCAATGTGCGGATCAAACCCCCAAATAAAGGGGCTAAGTTTCGGCTACAACCTAATATGGTGGAAAAATTGCTGGCTACAAAAACCCCAACTTGTTGCTAATGTTTCTGGGTACAACCCCAACTTGGGGTAAGTTTCTGGCTGCAACCCCCAAATATGTTGCTAATGTTGCTGGCTACAACCCAACATGGGGCTAATGTTGCTGGCTGCAACCCCCAAATATGGTGGTAAGTTCTGGCGCAACCCCAACATGTTTCAAAGTTGCTGGCACAAACCCCCAAAAATGGGGGGTAAAGTTGCTGGGCCCCAACCCCCAACTAAAGGGGCTAATTGCTGGCTGCAAAACCCCCAAATATTTTCTAATGTTGCTGCTAAACCCCCAACTATGGTTTAATGTTGCTGGTACAAACCCCCAACTATGGGCTAATGTTGCTGACTGCAACCCCAACATGGTCTAATGTTGCTGCGCAACCCCAAAAATTTGGTTCTAATTTTGGCTACAACCAAAACTATGGTGCAATGTTGGGCTGCAACCCAATATGGTGCTAATGTTCTGGCGCCAACCCCAAAACTGTTGCAATGTTGCTGGCTACAACCCAACTATGGTTCTAATGTTTCTGGCTACAACCCCAACTATGTTTCTAATGTTGCTGCTACAACCCCAAAAATTGGTGGTAAAGTTTCTGGCGCAACCCCAACATGGTGCTAATGTTGCCCGGCTGAACCCCAATATGTTGCTAATGTTCTGGCTGCAACCCAACTATTTTTCAAGTTGCTGGCTGCAAACCCCAAAATGGTGGTAATGTTGCGGGTCAACCCCAACAAAGGTGCAAGTTGCTGGCTACAAACCCCCAAATGGTGCTAATTTTGCTGGCTTCAACTTCAACTATTTTTCTAATGTTTTCTGGCTGCAACCCAACTAGTTGCAATGTTGCTGGCTGCAACCCCAACTATTGTGGAATGGTTGCTGGGTACAACCCCAAATTTTTAAATTTTTTAAAAACCCCCAATCACTAATTTTCTGGCACAACCCCTTTCTTTTACGGCCCCACAACCCCCTTTTTTCCCCCCAAACCCCAACAACAAATTTTTCACAAAAACCCCCAAAAATTCAACTCCCCCCAACCCCAACCATGGGGTTAATGTTTCGGTCAACCCAAACTATGTTTGCTAATTTTTGCTGGCTACAACCCCCAAATAGGGGGGTAATGTTGTGGCTGAACCCCAACTAGGGCTAATGTTGCTGGCAAACCCCCCCTAAGGGGCTAAAAATTTCTGGCTCAACCCAACATGGTGGTAATGTTGCTGGCTCAACCCCAACTATGTTGCTAAGTTTCTGTACAACCCCCAAATGGGGGTAATGTTTCTGGGTGCAACCCCAACTAAATTTTCTAATTTGCTGGTACAACCCAACTAGGTGCTAAAGTTGCTGGCTAACCCCAAATATGGTGGTAATGTTGCTGGCTCAACCCCAACTAGTTCTAATGTTGCTGCTACAACCCCAATATGGGGGGTAAAAGTTGCTGGCCCAACCCCCAATAAGTGCAATGTTTCTGGTCAACCCCAACTATGTTTTCTAATGTTTCGGCTCAACCCCCAAAAATGGTTTAATTTGCTGGCTCAACCCCAACTATGGTGCTAATGTTGTGACCAACCCCAATATGGTGTAATGTTGCTGGCACAACCCCAACTAAGGTTCTAATTTTTTGGCTCAACCAAAAATAGTTTCAATGTTGTGGCCAACCCAAAATGGTCTAATGTTGCTGGCTCAACCCCAACTTGTTTCTAATGTTGCTGGCTGCAACCCAACTAGGTCAATGTTGCTGGGGTACAACCCCAATAGTTCAAAAATTTTTTCTGGCACAAAAACCAACTAGGTGGTAAAATTTTTTTGGCTGCAACCCCCAAATATGGTGCTAATGTTGCTGGCTGCAACCCCCAACTTTTGCAATGTTGCTGGCTGCAACCCAAATGTTCTAATGTTGTGGCCAAAAACCCCAAAAAATGGTGTAATGTTCTGGCTACAAACCCCAACCAAAGGGGTAATTTTTTTGGGTCAACCCCAATATTGTGCAATTTGCTGGCTCAAAACCATTGTTGCTAAGTTGCGGGCAACCCAACTATGTTGCTAATGTTCTGGGTGCAACCCCAACATTGTGGTAATGTTGCTGGCTACAACCCCAAAATGGGTTTTAAAGTTTTTCGGTTTCAACCCCAACTATTGCAATTTGCTGGGTACAAACCAACTATGGGCTAAGTGCTGGCTCAACCCCCAAATAAAGGGGGTAATGTTGCTGGGCAACCCCAACTATGTGTAATGTTGCGGCTACAACCCCCAACTATGGGCTAATGTAAGCTGGCACAACCCAACTAGTGCTAATGTTTTGGCTACAACCCCAAAGGGGGGTAATGTTGCTGGCTCAACCCAACATGGTGCTAATGTTTCTGGCCAACCCCCAAATATGGTTAATGTGTGGCTCAACCCAAACTATGTTTTTAATGTTTTCTGCTACAACCCAACTATGTTGCCCTAATGTTGCTGGCGAACCCCCAAATTGTTTTCTAATTTGCTGGGTAAACCCAACTAGTTCTAATGGCTGCTCAACCCAACCATGTGCTAAATTTTTCTGGCTGCAACCCAAACTTTTGCAATTTGCGCTACAACCCCAACTATGTGGTAATGTGCGGCGCAAAAACCCCCCCATGGTGCTAATGTTTCGGGCAACCCCCCCTAAGGTGCTAATGTTGCTGGGGACAACCCAACTATGGTGGGAATGTTGCTGGCCAAACCCCCAAATATGTTTCAAGTTTTCGGTAAACCCCAAATAGGTGGTAATTTGCTGGCCCAACCCCCAAATATGTTCTAATTTGCTGGCTAAACCCCAACTTGTGAATGTTGTGGCCAACCCCAAATATGTGGGAATGTTGCTGGCTGCAACCCCCCAAATATGTTGCTAAAAGTTGCTGGCACAACCCCCCAAAAAAAGGGGGGAAATTTTCGGGGCCCCAACCCCAACTAAGGCTAAAGTTGTTTGGGTGCAACCCCAAATATGTTCTAATTGTGGTACAACCCCAAATTTTGGGGGTTAAATTTTTGGCACAACCCCAACTAAGGTCTAATGTTGTGCTGCAACCCCAACTTGGTCTAATGTTTCTGGCTACAACCCCAACTATGGTCTAATGTTTTGGCTAAACCAAAAAATGGTGCTAAAGTTTTCTGGGCTGCACCCAACTATGGTGCTAATGTTGCTGGTCAACCCCCCCTTTTTTCTAATGTTCTGGGGTACAACCCAACTATGGTTTAATTTGCTGGTCAACCCCCAAATATGGGGCTAAGTTGCTGGCTGAACCCCAACTTGTTGTAATTTGCTGGCTACAATCCCCCTATGGTTTAATGTTTCTGGCTCAACCCCAACTATGGGGCTAATGTGCTGGCTCAACCCCCCAAATTGGGGGGTATTGTGGCTGCAACCCCAACATGGTTAATGTTGCTGGCTAAACCCCCTTGGTCTAATGTAGCTGGCTACAACCCCAACTATGGTGGTAAAGTTGCTGGGCCAACCCCAACTTGGTGCTAATGTGTGGTTTCAACCCCAACTATGGTGGGTAAAAGTTTCTGGGTAACCCCAACAGGTGTAATTGCTGGCTCAACCCAAATTGTTTTCTAATTTTGCTGGCTACAACCCAACTTGGTGGTAAAGTTGCTGGCTGCAACCCCAACTATGGTTTATGTTGCTGGCTCAACCCCAACTAAAATGCTAATGTTGCTGTTAACCCAACTATGTTTTTAATGTTGCTGGCTGCAACCCCAATATGGGTTTTTTGTTGCTGGCTCAACCCCAACTAGGGGCAAGTTCGTTTTCAACCCCAACATGTTGCTAATGTTGCGGCTCAACCCCAACTTTTGGTGGTATTTCTGGGGGGCAACCCCAAATATTGCTAATGTTGCTGCTACAACCCCAACTTTGGGCTAAGTTGCTGGGTCAACCCCAACCATGGTGTAAGTTTTGGGGGTGCAACCCCAATGGTGGTAATGTTTTCTGGGTCAACCCCAACTTTGTTTCTAATTTGCGGCTACAACCCCCCTGTTGTAATGTTGTGGCTGCAAACCCCCAAAAAGTTTTTAAAGTTGCTGGCTCAACCCCAACATGGTGCAAAAATTGCTGGCTACAACCCCCCATGTGGGTAATGTTGCTGGCTGCAACCCCCAAAAATTTTGGTAATGTTTCTGGGTACAACCCCCTTTTTGCAATGTTTCTGGCTACAACCCCAACATGTTTTAAGTTCTGGCACAACCCAAAATATGTGGAAAAATTGCTGGCTAAAACCCCCTTGGGTGTAAAATTTGTGGTACAAACCCAACTAAGGTCTAATGTTGGGGCTAACCCCAACTATGTTTTAATGTTCTGGCTCAACCCCAACAAAGGTGGTAATTTCCCGGGTTCAACCCCCAATAGGTGTAATGTTGCTGGGTCAACCCCCCTAGTTGCTAATGTGCTGGCTACAAACCCCAACATGTTTTTAATGTTCTGGCTCAACCCCAAAAATATGTTTCTAATGTTTTGGCTCAACCCCAAATATGGGTGGTAATGTCTGGCTACAAAAACCCCCAAAATTGGGGTAAATTTTTTTGGCTGCAACCCCCAAAATATGTGGAATTTTTTCTGGGTTTTCAACCCCAATATGGGGTAATTACTGGCTACAACCCCAACATGTGGTAATGTTTGCTGGGGTGCAACCAACTTGGGGTAATGTAGCTGCTACAACCCCAACTATGGTGTAAAGTTGCTGGTAAAAAAAACTATTTTGTAAGTTGCTGGCTCAACCCCAACTTGGTGGTTATGTTGCGGCTCAACCCCCCCTATGTTGCTAATGTTGCTGGCTGCAACCCCAACTATGTTTTCAATGTTGCTTTGGGGGCACCCCAACTATGGGGGGGTAATGTTTGGGTCAACCCAACTATGGGGGTAATGTTTCGGCTACAACCCCAACTATGGTGGAATTTGCGGCCAACCCCAATATTTTGTAATGTTCTGGCTGCAAAACCCCCAACTTTGGGGGTAATGGTTGCGGCTACAACCCCAACTAAGGGCTAAAAGTTTTGCTGCAACCCCAAATATGGGTGGTAATGTTGCTGGCTACAACCCCAAATTGTTGCTAATGTTGCTGGCTACAACCCCAACTAGGGTGGTAAGTTGCCGGCTGCAACCCCCAAATTGTTTTCTAATGTTGCCCGGTACAAAACCAACTAGTTTTTAAAAGTTGTGGCTCAACCCCCAAATAGTTGTAATGTTTCTGGCTGCAAACCCAACTATGGGGTAATGTTTCGGTCAACCCCAAAAAAATGGGGCTAAGTTGCTGGCACAACCCCAACTTGGTGCTAAAATTTTTCTGGCTTAACTTCAATATGTTGCAATGTTGCTGGGTGCAACCCCAACTATGTTCTAATTTGTGGCTGCAACGCAAAATATTGTGGTAATTTTCTGGCTACAACCCACCCTTTTGGGATTAAAGTTGCGGTTACAAACCCCAACTAAGTGTAATGTTGCTGGTAAAACACCCAAATATTGGGGGCAAAATAGCTGGCTAAACCCCAACTAAGGGTGGTAATGTTCTGGCTGCAACCCCAACTATGGAGCTAATGTTGCTGGCTAAACCCCAACTATGGGCTAAAGAGTGGCTCAACCCCAATATGGTGCTAATGTTGTGGCTACAAACCCCAAAATATGGGGGGAAGTTGTGGCAACTCCAACTATGGTGCTAATGTTTTTTGGCTGAACCCCAAATATGGGGCTAATGTTGTGGCCAAACCCAAAAATGTTGCTAAGTTTCGGCTACAAACCCTAACTAGTTGCTAAAGTTGCTGGCTGCAACCCAAACTAGTTGTAAAATTGTGGGTACAACCCTATAGTTGCTAAAGCTGCTGGCTGAACCCCCCATGGTGCTAATGTTGCTGGCTGCAAACCCCAAAATAGTGCTAATGTTGGGTGTCAAACCCCCCCAAATATGGTGTAATGTTCTGGCTGCACCCCCCAAATAGGTGCTAAGTTGCTGGGTACAACCCCAACAAGGGGCTAATGGCTGGGGTACAACCTCAACTATGGGGTAATGTTGCTGGCACAACCCCAACTATGTTGCTAAGTTTCTGGCTAAACCCCCCAACTATGGTGGTAATGTTGCTGGGTGCAACCCCAACTATGTTTCTAATGTTGCTGGCTCAAACCCCCAAATATGGTGCTAAAGTTGCGGGCAACCCCAAACTATGGTGGTAATGTTGTGGCGCAACCCCCCCTATGTTGCAATTTGCTGGCTACAACCCAAAATTGGGGGGCAAAGTTGCTGGGCCCCACCCCAACTAAGGTGTAATGTTTTCTGGCTGCAACCCCCAAATATGTTGCTAAAGTTTTCTGGGTCAACCCCAACTATGGTTTTAAAGTTGCTGGGTACAACCCCAACTAGGGTAATGTTGCTGACTGCAACCCCAAATATGGTGCTAAGTTTCTGGCTGCAACCCCCAAAATGGTTCTAATGTTACTGGGACAACCAAAACATGGTGCTAAGTTTCTGGCTGCAATCCCCCAAAAAGGGGGTAAAGTGCTGGCCGCAACCCCCAATCTGTTTCTAATGTTGCTGGCTACAATCCCCAAAATGGTTCTAATGTTGCTGGCTACAACCCCAACTTGTTGTAAAGTTGCGGCTACAACCCCAAATTGGGGGTTGTTGCTGGCTGCAACCCCCTATGGGGCTAATTTGTGGGTGCAACCCCAACTAGTTGTAATTTGCGGTGCCCCCAAAATAGTTTAATGTTTTCTGGCTGCAACCCCAAAATTGGGGGTAATGGCTTACAAAAACCCCAACAATGGGGCAATGTTGCTGGCTACAACCCCCAACTATGGTCTAAATTTTGCTCTTCAACTTTTAACTATGTTTCTAAAGTTGCGGCTGCAACCCCAACTATGTTTCTAATTTGCTGGGTGCAACCCCCAAATATTGTGGTAATGTTTTCTGGCTAAACCCCCAACTTGGTATTAAGTTGTCGGTTTCAACCCCAACTACGTGTAATGTTGCTGTTCAAACCCAACTTGGTGAAGTAGCTGGCTCAACCCCAATAAGGGTGGTAATGTTGGGCTGCAACCCCAAAATATGGTGCTAATGTTGCTGGCTTTAACCCCAACTATGGGGCTAAAGCTGCTGGCTGCAACCCCAAACCATGGTGCTAATGTTGCTGGCTGCAACCCCCAAAATATGTTGCTAAGTTCTGGGTACAACCCCAATATGGTGGGAATGTTGCTGGCTGCAAACCCCCAAATATGGGGTTAAAGTTTCTGGGTACAACCCCCAAATAAGGTGCTAATTTCTGGCTACAACCTCAACTATGGTGTAAGTTTCTGGCTACAACCCCAACTAGTTGCTAATGTTGCTGGCTACAACCCCAAATGGTGGTAATGTTGCTGGCTGCAACCCCAAATATGTTGCTAATGTTGCTGGCTACAACCCCAACTTGGTGCTAAGTTGTGGGTGCAACCCCCAACTATGTGGTAAAAGTTTCTGGCGCAACCCCAACTATGTTGCTAAAGTTGCTGGCTTTCAACCCCCAAAAAAAGGTGGAATGTTGCTGGGCCCCAACCCCAACAAGGTGTAATTTGCCCGGTGCAACCCCCCAAATATGTTGCTAATTTGTGGCTACAACCCCAACTATGGTTTAATGTTGCTGGCTACAAACCCCCCAAATATGGGGCAATGTTGCGCTGCAACCCCAAAAATATGGGCAATGTTGCTGGCACAACCCCAACTATGGGTTTTAAAATTACGGCTACAACCAAAAATATGGTGCTAATGTTGCTGGCTGCAATCCCAACAGGTCAATGTTGGGCTGCAAACCCCCCTTGTTGCAATTTTGCTGGCGCAAACCCCCAAATATGGTTTAATTTGCTGGACAAACCCCCAAATTGTTGTAATGTTTTCGGGGGACAAACCCCCAAAATGGGGTAAGTTGCTGGCGGGGGAACCCCCCCCCTATGGTGCAATGTTCTGGCGAACCCCAACTATGTTGTAATGTTTTGGCGCAACCCTAAAATTTGCTAATGTTGCTGGCTGCAACCCCCAATATAGGAAGTTTGGGCTACAACCCCCAAAAATGGGCTAATGTTTTCTGGTACAACCCCAAAATGGTGCTAATTTTGTGCTTCAAAATTTAACTATGTTTTAAGTTGCTGGCTGCAACCCCAAATATGTTGCTAATGTTGCTGGCTGCAACCCCAAAATTGTGGTAATGTTGCGGCTACAACCCCAATATGGATTAATTTGTCGGGTTACAACCCCAAATAGTGCAATGTTGCTGGCTACAACACCAACTATGGTGCTAATGAAAACTGGGTACAAACCCAAAATAAGGGGGTAATGTTGCTGGCTGCAAACCCCAACTTGGTGCTAATGTTGCTGGCTACAACCCCAACTATGGGGCTAATGTAGCTGGCTACAACCCCAACTATGGTGTAATGTTGCGGTACAACCCCAACTAGGGGGGGTAAATTGCTGGCTACAACCCAAAATGGGCTAATGTTTTTGGGTGCAACCCCAAATATGGGCTAATGTTGCTGCTGCAACCCAAAACTATGTTGCTAAGTTTTCAGCTAAAAACCCAAAATATGTTGCTAAGTTGCTGGCTGAACCCCAAATATGTTGCTTATTTTCGGGTACAACCCAACATGTTGCAAGTGTGGCTGCAACCCCAACCCGGTCTAATGTTTGGGTGGGAACCAAACTATGTTGCTAATGTTGCTGGGTACAACCCCAACAGGTGGTAATGTTGCTGGTGCAACCCCAACTATGGGGGCTAAGTTGCTGGGTACAACCCCAACTAAGGTGCTAATGTTGCTGGCTACAACCTCAACATGGTGGTAATGTTGTGGACAACCCAATATGTTGCTAATGTTGTGGCTACAACCCCAACTATGGGGAATGTTGCTGGCTGCAACCCCCCTTTTGGGTAATGTTGTGGGGTCAACCCCAACATGGGGCTATGTTGCTGGCTGCAACCCCAAATATGGTGGTAATGTTGCTGGGTGCAACCCCAAATAGTTGCAATGTTGGGCTACAACCCAAATTGGTGGGAATGTTGCTGGCCACAAACCCCCAACTAAGGTGCTAATGTTGTTGGGGCAACCCCCAAATATGTTTCAAAAGTTGCGGCTAAACCCCAAATATGGGGGCTAATGTTTCTGGCTAAACCCCAACTTGGGGCTAATGTTGCTGACTGCAACCCCCCCAAATTGGTGTAATGTTGCGGCTACAAACCCCAAAATTGGTTTAAAAGTTACTGGCTACAACCAAAACTATGGGCTAATGTTGCGGCTGCAATCCCAATATGGTGCAAAGTTGCTGGCTGCAACCCCAACTCGTTCAATGTTTTCGGTACAATCCCCAAATATGGTTTAATGTTGCTGGCTACAACCCCAACATGGTGCTAATGTTGCTGGCTGCAACCCCAACTTGTTGCTTGTTGCGGCTCAATCCCCAATATGTTTTTTTTTTTGCTGGCTGCAAACCCCCAAAATGGGCTAATGTAGCTGGTACAACCCCAAACTATGGGTGGTAACGTTGCGGGCGCAACCCCAACTATGGTGTAATGTTCTGGCTACAACCCCCAAAAGGTGCTAATTAGCTGGCTCAACCCCAACTATGGGTGGGAATGTTGCTGGCTACAACTCCAACATGGTGCTAATGTTGCGGCTACATCCCCAATATGGGGGGTAAAAGTTGCTGGCTGCACCCCAACTATGGTGCTAATGAACTGGGTGCAACCCCAACTTGTTTTTAATGTTGCTGGCTACAACCCCAACTAGGGGGGTAATGTTGCTGGGTGCAACCCCCCAAATATGGTGTTAATGTTGCCGGCTACAACCCCAACTAAGGGTAAAGTTTTGATTGCAACCCTAACTATGTTTTCTATGTTGTGGCTGCAACCCCAACTATGGTGCTAAAGTTTCTGGCGCAACCCCAATTGGTGCTAAGTTTCTGACTGCAACCCCAACTATTTTTCTAATGTTGCTGGCTAAACCCCAACTTGGTGGTAAAGTTACTGGCTGCAACCCCAACTTGTTTTTAAAGTTGCTGGCCAACCCCAAAATTGGGGCTAAAGTTGCTGGCTAAAACCCCAACCTGGTGGTAATTTGCGGTGCAACCCCAACAAGGGGGAATGTTGGGTGCAACCCCAACTATGTTGCTAAAGTTCGGCTCAAAACCCCATTTGTTTAAAGTTGCTGGCTGCAACCCCAACTTTTTGTAATGTTCGGACAAAACCCCCAATTGTAATTTGCTGTCAACCCCCCAAAATGGGGGTAAAGTTTTCGGGTGCAAACCCCCAAATATGGTGGTAATGTTTTCTGGCTACAACCCCTGTTTCTAATGTTGCTGGCTCAACCCCCCAACAGTTGCTAAAGTTGCTGGGTACAACCCCCAACAGGTGGGGAATGTTCTGGCGCAACCCCAACTAGGGGGGGGGGAAAAATTTTCTGGAAAAACCCCCAAATAAGGTGCTAATGTTTCGGGGCCAAAACCCCCAAAATTGTAATGTTGCTGCCAAAACCCCAACAAGGGGTAATGTTCTGGTTTCAACCCCAACTATGGTGCAAAGTTGCTGGGTACAACCCCAAAAGTTGCTAATGTTTCTGGGCCCAACCCCAACTTGTTGCTAATGTTGCTGGGTCAACCCCAAATATGTTTTCTAATGTTTGCTGGCTCAACCCCAACTTGGGCTAAAGTTTTTGCTGCAACCCCAAATGGTGGAAAAGTTGCTGGCTCAACCCCAAATTTGGTAATGTTGGGCTGCAACCCCAACTATGTTGTAATGGCCGGGACAAACCCCCAACTATGGGGGTAATGTTGCTGGCTCAACCCCCAAAAAGGGGGGTTTTGTGGTCAACCCAACAAGTTTCTAAAGTTTCTGGGTCAACCCCCAATTGGGTTCAATGTTGCCCCGGCTACAAACCCAACATGGTGAATGTTCTGCTCAAAACCCCCAAATATGGTGCTATGTTGGGGTACAACCCCAACTATGGGTTCTAATGTTGCTGGGTCAACCCCTTGGGTTCTAATTTGTGGGTCAACCCCAAAAATAGGTCTAATTTGTTTGGCGCAACCCCCAAAAAATGGTCTTTTGCTGCTGCAACCCCCAAATATGTTTTAAAGTTGCTGGCTAAAACCCCAAATGTGGGAAAAGGACACAACAACTATGGCTTTTTGTGGCAAATTTCCCCTCCCGGAGGAAAAATTTTTCACAAAAAAGTCCATTGTTGCCTGTGCCAAATTTCAATTTTGTCGGTAAAACACCAACTTTTTTTACAACCCCAACTTTTGCTAATGTTGCTGGCTGCACCCCCCAAATAAATTTCTAATGTTGCGGCTACAACCCAAAATATGTTCTAATGTTGCTGGTCAACCCCAACTATGGTTCTAATGTTGCTGGCTCAACCCCAAAATATGTGCTAAAGTTTTTGGCTCAACCCCAAAATATGTTTCTAAATTTTCTGGCTGGAACCCCAAATATGTGCCCAATGTAAAACGTGAAATAAAACATAGCCATGTTTAGATTTTTTGTTATTTTCCCAGTTGAAAACTGAAAAGAAGAACAAAAAAATAAAATTAGGCAAGCAAACCTATCCCATACGGGGGCCACAAAAAACCCCCCGTTAGGGAAAAAATAACTTTTTCTTTTATTATAAACGTTTTCCCCCCAATGGTCCACAATCAAAAATGAAAGGGGGGGAAAAAAAAACCCTAAAAAACCCCTTTTCACTTTGACTGACTATTTTTCCGGTTAAGGGGTTAAGGGTTAAATTGGGTGATTTAAAATTATGCGAAAAAGGGAAACCTTTTTGGAAAAAAAATTTTCCCCGGGGGTTAGTAAATTTATTTTTTTGGTTGGGTTCTTGGAAAAAAATTAATATAAAAAAAAAAGGGGGCCCTTTTTAAAAAAAATTCTAATTCCCGTATAAAAAAAACTTTTTCCCTTTTGAAAAAAAATTTTCTTCCCAATGGATTAAAAACATTTTTCCCCAAATTAAGGATAAAACCCCCGCCTTCCCCCGTTTGGGGCTAAAAACCAAAAACCCCCCAAAGTTTTGGGGAAAGGGAAAATTTCCCCAAAATTTGAAAAAAAAATTTCCCAAAAAAAGAAATTTTTTTAAAATTTAAAAACCCCCAAATCTAAAAAGAAAATAAAAAAAAAGGGGAAAAAAAAGGGTTTTTTAAAATTTTTTTATTTTAAAAATAAATTTATAAAGATGCCCTTCCCGAATAAAAATTATTTTAAAAAAATTCCCCCCAAAAAAAAAATTTGTTTAAATTTGAACCTTTTTTTGGGGAAAAAATAGCCCTTTTTTTTAAAAAAAAATTTTTAAACCCCCCAAAAACCAACGCCAAAATTTTTTAAAAACAAGTTTATTCTCGAAAACCTTTTGTTAAATTAAATAAAAAAATTTTCAAAAACTTTGGGTCCCCTTTTAAAATTTTTTTCCCCAAAAAGCAGTGTCTGACAGATTGAACATTAAAATGGTATAAAATACCGACAGGTTGTTAGGTAAGACACATATGCAACAGTTAGGTATCTTTATTATGAAACGTTTCGCCTACACAGTAGGCTTCTTCAGTCAAGTACAGAAAAGTTGATAGAAGCAGAAGATACTTGAAGACGATGTAATCAGTCCATCACCCTTAAAGTTTTGAGGTGGTCAGTCCCTCAGTCTGGAGAAGAGCATTGTTCCATACTATGGAACAATGCTCTTCTCCAGACTGATAGAAGCAGAAGATACTTCAAGTATCTTCTGCTTCTATCAACTTTTCTGTACTTGACTGAAGAAGCCTACTGTGTAGGCGAAACGTTTCATAATAAAGATACCTAACTGTTGCATATGTGTCTTACCTAACAACCTGTCGGTATTTTATACCATTTTAATGTTCAAAACGATCTCTACCTAAAGCTACCCAAGAAATAACTCCCGTACCCAGTGACACCAATCAAACCCAGCCCCTTCCACTCATATATTTGTCCAGTCTCTTCTTAAAGCTACACAAAGTCCTAGCCTCTATCTCCCCACTAGGAAGACTGTTCCACGCATCTACAACTCTGTTAGAAAACCAGTACTTACCTATGTCCTTTCTAAATCTAAATTTATCTAACTTATATCCATTATTTCTGGTTCTTACCTGGTTCGACACCCTCAGTACTTTATTAATATCTCCCTTGTTTATGCCTGTCATCCACTTATACACTTTAATGATATCTCCCCTCATTCTACGCCTCTCCAGAGAGTGGAGATTTAAGGCTTTAAGTCTATCTTCATACGGGAGGTTCCTTACACAGTAAATCATTTTAGTCATTCTTCTCTGTATGTTCTCTAATGAGTCTATGTCCATCCTGTAGTAAGGAGACCAAAACTGAGCAGCATAATCTAAATGAGGCCTCACTAGTGATGTATAGAGCTGTAAAATAACTTTTGGACTTCTGTTACTTATACTTCTTGAGATAAATCCAAGTAATCTGTTGGCCTTGTTTCGCACACTAAGGCACTGCTGTCTTGGCTTTAGATTTCTGCTTACCATGACTCCCAAGTCTTTTTCACATTCTGTATGACCAAGCTCTACTTCACCTAGATTATAGCTTCGAGGGTTATTTTCATTACCATGGGCAAGTACCTTACACTTATCCACATTGAACTTCATCTGCCATTTTTCAGACCAAGACATTAATTTGTCCAAATCGTCCTGGAGTTCATTGATATCCTCCTCAGAGTGAATTATACGGCCTATCTTTGTGTCATCAGCAAACTTACTCATGTCACTCGTAATCCCTTCATCAAGGTCATTAATGTAAATTATGAACAAGAGAGGGCCTAAAACTGATCCTTGTGGAACACCACTAGTGACTAATCCCCATTCAGATTTCACTCCATTAATGGTAACTCTCTGCTTTCTATTGGTAAGCCATGCCTCAATCCATGCTAGAACTTTACCTCCTATACCATGAGCTGCCACTTTTCTTAAGAGTCTCTTGTGAGGTACTCTATCGAAGGCTTTACTAAAATCCAAATAAACAATATCATATTCCTTATCACTGTCAACTGCCTCAAATGTTCTATTGAAGACACTTGGAGTTAATGCAAAATGAAGCTCTCAGAATTATTCTTGTCTGTCCCAAATGTACAAAGGTTCATAATATGAGGATGGAGCTTGGTATTTCTAGTATCAGTGATAGGATTGTTGAGATTAACACTGTACTCCGTATTATAATGTTAAGAAATGAACCAGACACTGTCGCTATGAGTCTTACTAAATGTCTAGAAGTATATACACTCAGATCTAATGGATTGTGAAAACATGTAATTACATTAAGTTTTATAACCTGCATGAACTGTATCACTGTAGACAGCAAGAGCATTTCACCCCTCCATGGAAGATGTCTTCATTTAATATCACATACCTGCAAGTCCCTCCCTAGAAGCTCATTAGTAATCCCTTCCTTAAATCATTGTTAGAGCAACTGCTCAAGAAGAAATTTCTCACCTAGCTGGTAGTAATAAGTTATCACAAGTTATACACAGTGATGGATCTAAACAGGAGTCTTCTGGCAGGGCTGCATCTGCTCTTGTTGCCACCTCCCTAGTTAAGAACTATAACAAACTTGTTGAGTTAGTCATAAGAATTAACAACTGGGCGTCTACACTGCAAACTGAATTGTTTGCAATACTAATGGTGCTAAAGCTAACTTATGACACTGATTCTGTATCATCACTGAAGGCTCTTGACTCATATAATGACTCCAACAACATGCTCATTGGAGAAGCCAGGTATAGATACTTAAAAATCCGGAAAAAAGGAATTAATGTACAATTGCTATGGATTCCATCACACATTGAATTACTCCTTGATGATAAAGTTGATATGTTAGCTAAAAAGAGTACCCAGAAGGAGAATGTAGAATATAACTTTGGTATATCCAAATGTACACTTATAACCTTCTTGGGGCCTAGTTCTTAGGCCTTTTGTGTATCCATATGCTCTTGCACTACCGTCCACAGGATGGATGTAGGGTGCACAATAAGCTAGCCACTTCGGTGGCAAAATCTAAATCTTCCAATTCAACGTCAGTCTTCCTGTTTTCTGTTCATCGTATATTGTTTACCTCCTGTTTTCAAGATGGCAGAGGCCGGTGGGAGTGGAGGTTGGTGAGAGCCTTCTGCTTCATTATCCTTGCTTCCAACACCTGGATAACGCACAGTGGGCCATAAGCTTAATACAACTAGAGAGTTCTTCTCGGTGGGATAGACTCGGTGTGGATTCCCAAGAGTTCTGCTGTGTCTCTCATGTGCCCTCTCTCACCTCTCTTCTACCTTCAGCACTCTCTCACCTCTCTTCTACCTTCAGCACTCTCTCACCTCTCCTCTATCTTCAGCACTCTCTCACCTCTCTTCTACCTTCAGCACTCTCTCACCTCTCCTCTACCTTCAGCACTCTCTCACCTC
Organism: Cherax quadricarinatus; assembly: GCF_026875155.1. Classification (NCBI taxonomy): domain Eukaryota; kingdom Metazoa; phylum Arthropoda; class Malacostraca; order Decapoda; family Parastacidae; genus Cherax; species Cherax quadricarinatus. The sequence goes on along the minus strand of NC_069451.1, from coordinate 30,250,857 downwards.
TCCTCTACCTTCAGCACTCTCTCACCTCTCTTCTACCTACAGCACTCTCTCACCTCTCTTTTACCTTCAGCACTCTCTCACCTCTCCTCTACCTTCAGCACTCTCTCACCTCTCCTCTACCTTCAGCACTCTCTCACCTCTCTTCTACCTAACAGCACTCTCTCACCTCTCTTCTACCTTCAGCACTCTCTCACCTCTCCTCTACTTCAGCACTCTCTCACCTCTCTTCTACTACAGCACTCTCTCACCTCTCTCCTACCTTCAGCACTCTCTCACCTCTCCTCTACCTTCAGCACTCTCTCACCTCTCTTCTACCTACAGCACTCTCTCACCTCTCCTCTACCTTCAGCACTCTCTCACCTCTCCTCTACCTTCAGCACTCTCTCACCTCTCTTCTACCTTCAGCACTCTCTCACCTCTCTTCTACCTACAGCACTCTCTCACCTCTCCTCTACCTTCAGCACTCTCTCACCTCTCCTCTACCTTCAGCACTCTCTCACCTCTCTTCTACCTTCAGCACTCTCTCACCCTCTCTTCTACCTTCTGCACTCTCTCACCTCTCTCTTCTACCATCAGCACTCTCTCACCTCTCTCCTACCTTCAGCACTCTCTCAACCTCTCCTCTACCTTCAGCACTCTCTCACCTCTCTTCTACCTTCAGCACTCTCTCACCTCTCTTCTACCTTCAGCACTCTCTCACCTCTCTTCTACCTTCAGCACTCTCTCACCTCTCTCCTACCTTCAGCACTCTCTCACCTCTCTTCTACCTTCAGCACTCTCTCACCTCTCCTCTATCCTTACACTCTCTCACCTCTCTTCTACCTTCAGCACTCTCTCACCTCTCTTCTACCTACAGCACTCTCTCACCTCTCCTCTACCTTCAGCACTCTCTCACCTCTCCTCTACCTTCAGCACTCTCTCACCTCTCTTCTACCTATCAGCACTCTCTCACCTCTCTTCTACCTTCTGCACTCTCTCACCTCTCTTCTACCATCAGCACTCTCTCACCTCTCTCCTACCTTCAGCACTCTCTCACCTCTCTTCTACCTTCAGCACTCTCTCACCTCTCTTCTACCTTCAGCACTCTCTCACCTCTCTCCTACCTTCAGCACTCTCTCACCTCTCTTCTACCTTCAGCACTCTCTCACCTCTCCTCTACCTTCAGCACTCTCACCTCTCTTCTACCTTCAGCACATCTCTCACCTCTCTTCTACCTTCAGCACTCTCTCACCTCTCTTCTACCTTCAGCACTCTCTCACCTCTCTCCTACCTTCAGCACTCTCTCACCTCTCTTCTACCTTCAGCACTCTCTCACCTCTCTTCTACCTTCAGCACTCTCTCAACCTCTCCTCTACCTTCAGCACTCTCTCACCTCTCTTCTACCTTCAGCACTCTCTCACCTCTCCTCTACCTTCAGCACTCTCTCACCTCTCCTCTACCTTCAGCACTCTCTCACCTCTCTTCTACCTTCAGCACTCTCTCACCTCTCTTCTACCTTCTGCACTCTCTCACCTCTCTTCTACCATCAGCACCTCTCACCTCTCTTCTACCTTCAGCACTCTCTCACCTCTCCTCTACCTTCAGCACTCTCTCACCTCCTTCTACTTCTGCACTCTCTCACCTCTCTTCTACCATCAGCACTCTCTCACCTCTCTTCTACCTTCAGCACTCTCTCACCTCTCTTCATACCTTCTGCACTCTCTCACCTCTCTTCTACCTTCAGCACTCTCTCACCTCTCTTCTACCTTCAGCACTCTCTCACCTCTCTTCTACCTTCTGCACTCTCTCACCTCTCTTCTACCTTCAGCACTCTCTCACCTCTCTTCTACCTTCAGCACTCTCTCACCTCTCTTCTACCTTCAGCACTCTCTCACCTCTCTTCTACCTTCAGCACTCTCTCACCTCTCTTCTACCTTCTGCACTCTCTCACCTCTCTTCTACCATCAGCACTCTCTCACCTCTCTTCTACCTTCAGCACTCTCTCACCTCTCTTCTACTTCTGCACTCTCTCACCTCTCTTCTACCTTCAGCACTCTCTCACCTCTCTTCTACCTTCAGCACTCTCTCACCTCATCTTCTACCATCAGCACTCTCTCACCTCTCCTCTACCTTCAGCACTCTCTCACCTCTCCTCTATCTCAGCACTCTCTCACCTCTCTTCTACCTTCAGCACTCTCTCACCTCTCTTCTACCTTCAGCACTCTCTCACCTCTCTTCTACCTTCAGCACTCTCTCACCTCTCTTCTACCTTCAGCACTCTCTCGCCCTCTCTTCTACCTTCAGCACTCTCTCGCCTCTCTTCTACCTTCAGCACTCTCTCACCTCTCTTCTACCTTCAGCACTCTCTCGCCTCTCTTCTACCTTCAGCACTCTCTCGCCTCTTCTACCTTCAGCACTCTCTCACCTCTCTTCTACCTTCAGCACTCTCTCGCCTCTCTTTTACCTTTAGCACTCTCTCGCCTCTCTTCTACCTTCAGCACTCTCTCACCTCTCTTCTACCTTCAGCACTCTCTCACCTCTCTTCTACCTTCAGCACTCTCTCACCTCTCTTTTAACCTTAGCACTCTCTCGCCTCTCTTCTACCTTCAGCACTCTCTCACCTCTCTTCTACCTTCAGCACTCTCTCGCCTCTCTTCTACCTTCAGCACTCTCTCGCCTCTCTTCTACCTTCAGCACTCTCTCTCACCTCCCTTTTACCTTAAGCACTCTCTCACCTCTCTTCTACCTTCAGCACTCTCTCCCTCTCTTCTACCTTCAGCACTCTCTCGCCTCTCTTCTACCTTCAGCACTCTCTCACCTCTCTTCTACCTTCAGCACTCTCTCGCCTCTCTTCTACCTTCAGCACTCTCTCACCTCTCTTTTACCTTCAGCACTCTCTCACCTCTCTTTTACCTTTAGCACTTCTCTCGCCTCTCTTCTACCTCAGCACTCTCTCACCTCTCTTCTACTTCAGCACTCTCACCTCTCCTCTCCCTTCAGCACTCTCACACACCTCTACTCTACCTTCAGCACTCTCACACCTCTCCTCTACCTTCAGCACTCTCACACACCTCTCCTCTACCTTCAGCACTCTCACACCTCTCCTCTACCTTCAGCCCTCACCTCTCCTCTACCTTCAGCACTCTCACACCTCTCCTCTACCTTCAGCACTCTCACACCTCTCCTCTACCTTCAGCACTCACCTCTCCTCTACCTTCAGCACTCTCACACCTCTCCTCTACCTTCAGCACTCACCTCTCCTCTACCTTCAGCACTCACCTCCCTCTACCTTCAGCACTTCATGAACTTTAAACACCTCTCCTCTACCTCTTCAACTCACTGAACCCTTCTCCTCCCGTTCCCTTACCACCCTTTATCCCATCTCCCATTATCCTCCCTCCTCTTCCCCTTCCCACAGGACCCTCTCACCACAACCCCACCTCAACCCTCTCTTCCCTAAGCACCACTCCAACCCCACTCCATCTCCTGCTCTCTGCTCTAAGCAACCTCCCACTCTCCTATCAACCCAATCTCTTCTTCTCTTATCTCCCAGGACAACCTCTACCCCAACCCACATCCGCAGTATTTAACTACTCTCCTAACTACCAAACTTGCTGCTAACTCCGCAGTTGAGGTCGGCACTTAAGGGCAATCACGTTATATTGGTCGTAACAGCCAGTTGGGCATGTTGCGAACTTCCCCTTGCCAGTTCAGAGAAGGACTTTTCTGCTAAGTCTTACTACATGAGATTAAGCTTTAAATGCAGTAAGTTTTTTACAAGCATGTCTTGGTTGTTGTGTCAGTCTCTGAGGTACAGTGTATGTGTGTGTGTTAGCTGAAGAGTTCTTAGTGTGTCTAGTGTGATCCGTTCTGAGTGTCTAGGTGAAAGAAGACCGCAGACAGAGTACAGGCTAGGGGGAGGGGCCAAAGTTTGCAAACATCACTCAAAGAAAAGGATCTTGGGGTGAGTATAACACCGAGCACGTCTCCTGAGGCGCACATCAACCAAACAACTGCTGCAGCATATGGACAACTAGTAAACCTAAGAATAGCATATCGACACCTGAGTAAGGAGTCACTCAAGACTCTGTACACCGTGTATGCCAGGCATACATTGGAGTATGCAGCACCAGTATAAAACCCACACCTGGTCAAACACGTCAAGAAATTAGAGAAAATGCAAAGGCTTGCAACAAGACTAATCCTGGAGCTGAAGGGTATGTCCTACGAGGAGAGACTAAGGGAAATAAACCTAACGACACCGGAGGACAGGAGAAACAGAGGGGAACATGATAGAGACATACAAAACATTAAGAGGAATTGAGAGGGTGGATAGGGACAGGATGTTTCAGAGATGTGTCAGCAACAAGGGGACACAAAGGGAGGTGGAAAACTCAGAAAAGTCACAAGGATGTAGTGGAGGTAGAATGCATACATGGAACAGGGAGAGAGTGGACCTAGTAGCGAGGAGGTGAGTACACACACACTTGTGGCCAGGAGCTGTGACTGTACCTGTGCAATCACAAATAGGTGAGTATACACACACACACACACACACATACACACACACACATACACACACACACACACACACACACACACACACACACACACACACACACATACACACACACACACACACACACACACACACACACACACACACACACACACACACACACACACACACACGCACACATACACCTAGCCACAGCACTTAGCCAAGCACGTAAAGAAACTAGAGAAAGTGCGAAGGTTCGCAACAAGACTAGTCTCAGAGCTAAGAGGTATGTCCTACGAGGAGAGGTTAAGGGAAATCAACCTGACAACACTGGAGGACAGGAGAGATAGGGGGGACATGATAACGACATACAAAATACTGAGAGGAATTGACAAGGTGGACAAAGACAGGATGTTCCAGAGATTGGACACAGTAACAAGGGGACACAGTTGGAAGTTGAATACACAGATGAATCACAGGGATGTTAGGAAGTATTTCTTCAGCCACAGAGTAATCAGGAAGTGGAATAGTTTGGGGAGCGATGTAGTGGAGGCAGGATCCATACATAGCTTTAAGCAGAGGTATGATAAAGCTCACGGTTCAGGGAGAGTGACCTAGTAGCGACCAGTGAAGAGGCGGGGCCAGAAGCTCGGACTCGACCCCTGCAACCTCTACTACAGAACTACAAAGGGATCTGGACAGGCTGCAGACCTGGTCCAGCAATTGCTCCTGGAGTTCAACCCCACCAAGTGCAAAGTCATGAAGATTGGGGAAGGACAAAGAAGACCGCAGACGGAGTACAGTCTAGGGGGGCCAGAGACTACAAACCTCACTCAAGGAAAAAGATCTTGGGGTGAGTATAACACCAGGTACATCTCCTGAAGCGCACTTCAACCAAATAACTGCTGCAGCATATGGGCGCCTAGCAAACCTCAGAACAGCATTCCGACATCTTAATAAGGAATCGTTCAGGACCCTGTACACCGTGTACGTTAGGCCCATATTGGAGTATGCGGCACCAGTTTGGAACCCACACCTAGCCAAGCACGTAAAGAAACTAGAGAAAGTGAAAAGGTTTGCAACAAGACTAGTCCCAGAGGAGAGGTTAAGGGAAATCGACCTGACGATACTGGAGGACAGGTGAGGTAGGAGGGACATGATAACGACATATAAAATTCTGAGAGGAATTGACAAGGTGGACAAAGACAGGATGTTTCAGAGATAGGACACAGCAACAAGGGGACACAGTTGGAAGCTGAAGACACAGATGAATCACAGGATGTTAGGAAGTATTTCTTCACTCACAGAGTAGTCAGAAAGTGGAATAGTTTGGGAAGCGATGTAGTGGAGGCAGGAACCATACATAGCTTTAAGCAGAGGTATGATAAAGCTCATGGTTCAGGGAGAGTGACCCAGTAGCGACCAGTGAAGAGGCGGGGCCAGGAGCTATGAATCGACCCCTGCAACCACAACTAGGTGAGTACAACTAGGTGAGTGCAACTAGGTGAGTACAACTAGGTGAGTACACACACACACACATACACACAACATACACACACACACACACACACACACACACACACACACACACACACACACACACACACACACACATACACACACACACACAAACACATAGGGTTGGTTCCCCCCAGAACTGTAGTTTCTTTAGCACAGGAATTACCACCTCTAAGAACAACAGATCAAAACCTGGAAAAGTTGAAATCTTTCAAGTTCATCACAGACAGAACTCAAAATTATATACAGGAGAGAAAACGAAAGCGAGTAGAGTGAAGAGAAATTGTTCAACTGTACATTAATAAATATTTCAAGAATACATAATTATAGATTCATTGTTCCAGTAGCCTCTACACACTCTAGTATCACATTATTCCTAAGAATACTTATGAGAAACAGTCGAAACGTCTTGAAATAAAACCTGCATTTCCTGGACAAGACGATGTTTACCCTACGTGACCTAAACTTCTACTTACTAAATTAACACATGTCTATTTTTTACAAAAAAAAAATATATGCTGACATAAGAACATAAGAAAGGAGGAACACTGCAGCAGGCCTGTTGGCCCAAACTAGGCAGGTCTTTCACCTTGTCTGACCTGTCACAGAACACTATTTCTGATATTTTGAGAACTGAAGTTCCAAAAACACCAAAGCTGACTTTACGATAATCCTTGTGAAACCTTTGACCTACACAATAAAAATACCAAACTGTTACACATGTGACTTACTCATGACCTTAAGCTGCCAACCTCAAGAGTCAGACCTTACCTGACCTATACTGCACTCCTCGTGTGACCTTAGGAAACAGACTCTCCAGGAAGAGAAATGACTTCAGGCAGGTGTGACTGGGCCAAGCTATGACACATGGAGATGCATAGGGAGGAAACATGACAGGTGTAAATTAAGGAGAGACGGGGGTGATGGAGGGTGCATACACCTCTGTAATTGTTCCTCATTACTGGAAGCCTCTCTTAATCTTCGCGAGAGAGATAGTTACATTGGTGAGATTAAATCCTGGATTACTCTAAGGGTTTGGAATTAAAAATAAACCCGGGTGCGGGAAAAGTCAGGTAAGTAATAATTAAAAACTGAAATCCGTGATATAGGTCCACCACCCAAACATCGGCCAAAAACATATACAATTATATTCTACGTGGTAAAAGGGGGCACCCCAAACCAAAAATCTGGCGACCCAAAAGTATGGCATTTAATTTTCTGTAAGACGAACATGGAAAGGGGCCCTTTACAGAATTTTTATTGCCAATAGACGTTATATTAAGAGGCAAAACTAAAGGCCTATACTTAACGTAGCTTGAACAGTAACGAACGGGACACTCAGACAGGGAAAATCAAGCAAGGGTTTTTTTACATGACTACTTTTTTAAAATTATCTAATACCATGGGGGGAAAACTAAAGTACCTGGGGTGCTACTTTCGAAATAAAGAAGAGACTCATTGTACTCTAGCTGCTACTTCGTGTCATAAAGAAGAGAATCATTGTACTCTGGCTGCTACTTTGTGTTATAAAGAAGAGAATCATTGTACTCTGGCTGCTACTTGCTGAAATAAAGAAGAGAACATTTTACTCTGGCGCTCTTTGTGTCATAAAGAAGGAACATTTACTCTGGCTGCTACTTTGTGTTATAAAGAAGAGAATCATTGTACTCTGGCTGCTACTTGCTGAAATAAAGAAGAGACACATTGTACTCTGGCTGCTACTTGCTGAAATAAAGAAGAGACTCATTGTACTCTGGCTGCTACTTCGTGTTATAAAGAAGAGAGTCGTACTCTGGCTGCTACTTGGGGTAAAAAAAAAAAAATTTTACTCTGGCTGTTTTCTTGTTGTAATAAAAAAAGAATCTTGTACCTGGTGTTCTGTAATAAAGAAGAAACATTGTACCTGGGCTACTTTCTGAAATAAAAAGAGACTCATTTTACTCTGGCTGCTACTCGAAAAAAAAGAGAATCATTGTCCCTGTACTTGCTGAAAAAAAGAAAGACTCATTGTACTCTGGCGCTCCTTTGGGGTTTTTGAAGAGAATCATTGTACTCTGGCTGCTACTTGGTATAATAAAGGTAAGAATCACTGCACTCTACAGTAGCCGCTATTTGTAGCCAGCATGTGGTACGATCATTAGGCCTTCACGAGAAAACATCCAGACTGGAAAAAATCCGATACTATAAAAACATCCAGACAGGAGAAAATATCCGATACTGAAAAAAAAGAAACATCCAGGACTAAAGAAAAATTATCTGAAACTGAAAAAAAAATCCCATAATGACAAAAACATTCAGATTGGAAAAAAAAACGTATCCGATGCTGAAAAAAACGTCCAGATCTGAAATTATTCACCTCCCTATCCACTACAAACACCTAAAACAGAATTAAACAAGGATATTTCTTGGTGGTTGAATAAGATTAGTTGAGGGATAAGAGGTTCTTTAATATATCTGATAGAGCTCTTCTATTTAACACTGTAAACACATATCATATTTCAAGGCATATAATACGCACTTTGTTTTCTACAGTAGACTAGAAAAATCAGGCTGCGCCTTTTATGTTCAAGGTCAGGCTCAAGGTAGCCCTTGGGTTACGCTTTAGCAGTTGTTTACTAACGTTACATTACGTTACGTTACGTTACAACTGCTTGGAAAGATCGTCTTGTATGTCTTATACACTCGTACTACTTATATTTCGGATAATACGGTAACTCACCCTCGTGTGCTCAAGAACTCGGTACCAAGACACGGTAACACGGAGACACACGGGCGTCAGGAAGCAGGTGGTGTGCTCATGAGTTGAAGTTATACCAGGAAGAACATATGTGAGGCCAGATTCTTGGTAGGCGGGAAGCTGAGAAACTGCCTGGAAGATGATAGTTCCTGGAACTGTTGCTTCCAGGTATTGTCTGGAAGGAGTAAGTTGCAGGAGCTACCTGGAAGAAGGACGTTACAGGAGCTACCTGGAAGGAGGAAGTTGCAGGAGCTACTTGGAAGGAGGAATTTGCAGTAGCTACCTGGAAGGAGGAAGTTGCAGGAACTACCTGGAAGGAGGAAGTTGCAGCAGCTACCTGGAAAGAGGAAGATGCAGCAGTTACCTGGAAAGAGGAAGATGCAGCATCTACCTTGAAGGAAGTTGCAGCAGCTACCTGGAAGGAGGAAGTTGCAGCAGCTACCTTGAAGGAGGAAGTTGCAGCAGCTACCTGGAAGGAGGAAGTTGTAGCAGCTACCTTGAAGGAGGAGGAAGTTGCAGCAGCTACCTGGAAGGAGGAAGTTGCAGCAGCTACCCTGAAGGAGGAAGTTGCAGCAGCTACCTGGAAGGAGGAAGTTGTAGCAGCTACTTTCAAGGAAGAAGTTTCCATCAAGGAGACAGGAAAATAGTGTGAAAGACTGAGAAAGATCGCAAAAAAGGTTTATAGACAGTGTGAAAGATAACTGGAATAAGAAAAGGGAAAAAATATGTTATGTATGGTTGGCGACTCTGATAAATGCATTATAAAACAAGTTGTGAAACATTTGGGTATATTTATTGTGGAAACGTTTATCTACATAGTGGCTTCGTCAGTCCAATACAGTGAAGAATGGTGGTAAAAGAGGAGGAGTTTGAGGTAATTAGTCTATCAGCCTGGAATCGATGTGTTCAGTCAGTCAATGTTGATGGACTGAACACATCGATTCCTGGATTAGGGACTGATTACCTCAAACTTCTCCTTTTTTTTCCACCGTTCCTCTTTGTAATGAACTGGCGAAGCCACCGACTGGCGAAACGTTTCCTCAATAAAGATACCCAAATGGAAAAACAAACATGAATATAGTATAATGCGATCCTTTGTTGACAACTTTTCGCCCATACAATGGACTGCATCACAAACAGAGTCGTTTGTGACTTGATAAAGTCCTCTGTGTGGGCGAAACGTTGTCAATAAACGATCGCATTATGCTGTATTTGTCTTTATTTCTTAATCGTGTCGATATTATATACCATTTACCTCCAGAGATACCCATATGCAGCATAATGTCATTCTTCAAGGGTGACAATGCTGGGTTTGGGAAACGAGGGAACAGGTGAGGCTGAGGTGCCAGATGAGGTTGAGGTGCCAGGTGAGGCTGAGGTGATAGGTGAGGCTGAGGTGCCAGATGAGGTTGAGGTGCCAGGTGAGGCTGAGGTGATAGGTGAGGCTGAGGTGCCAGATGAGGTTGAGGTGCCAGGTGAGGCTGAGGTGATAGGTGAGGCTGAGGTGCCAGATGAGGTTGAGGTGCCAGGTGAGGCTGAGGTGATAGGTGAGGCTGAGGTGCCAGATGAGGTTGAGGTGCCAGGTGAGGCTGAGGTGATAGGTGAGGCTGAGGTGCCAGATGAGGTTGAGGTGCCAGGTGAGGCTGAGGTGCCAGGTGAGGCTGAGGTGCCAGGAGAGGCTGAGGTACCAAGTGAGGCTGAGGTGCCAGGTGAGGCTGAGGTGCCAGACGAGGTTGAGGTGCCAGGTGAGGCTTATGTGCCAGGTGAGGCTGAGGTGCCAGGTGAGGCTGAGGTGCCAAGTGAGGCTGAGGTGCCAGGTGAGGCTGAGGTGCCAGGTGAGGCTGAAGTGCTAGGTAAGGAAGAGGTGCCAGGTAAGGCTGAGGTGCCAAGTAAGGCTCAGGTGCCAGATAAGGCTGATGTGCCAGGTGAGGCTGAGGTGCCAGGTGAGGCTGAGGTGCCAGGTAAGGCTGAGGTGCCAGGTAAGACTAAGGTGCCAGGTAAGGCAAAGGTGCCAGGTGAGGCTAAGGTGCCAGGTGAGGCTGAGGTGTCAGGTGAGGCTGAGGTGCCAGGTGAGGCTGAGGTGCCAGACGAGGTTGAGGTGCCAGGTGAGGCTGAGGTGCCAGGTGAGGCTGAGGTGCCAGGTGAGGCTGAGGTGCCAGGTGAGGCTGAAGTGCCAGGTGAGGCTGAGGTGCCAGGTGAGGCTGAGATGCCAGGTAAGGCTGAGGTGCCAGGTGAGGCAGAGGTGCTAGGTAAGGCTGAGGTGCCAGGTGAGACTGAGTTGCCAGGTAAGGCAGAGGTGTCAGGTAAGGCTGAGGTGCCAGGTGAGGCAGAGGTGCAAGGTAAGGCTGAGGTGCCAGGTGAGGTTGAGGTGCCAGGTAAGGCAGAGGTGCCAGGTGAGGCTGAGGCGCCAGGTGAGGCTGAGGTGTCAGATGAGGTTGAGGTGCCAGGTGAGGCTGAGGTGCCAGGTGAGGTTGAGGTGCCAGGTGAGACTGAGGTGCCAGGTAAGGCAGAGGTGCTAGGTGAGGCTGAGGTGCCAGATAAGGCTGAGGTGCCAGGTAAGGCTGAAGTGCCAGGTAAGGCAGAGGTGCCAGGTAAGGCTGAGGTGCCAGGTAAGACTGAGGTGCCAGGTAAGGCTGAGGTGCCAGGTGAGGCTGAGGTGCCAGGTAAGGCAGAGGTGCCAGGTGAGGCTGAGGTGCCAGGTAAGGCTGAGGTGCCAGGTAAGGCAGAGGTGCCAGGTAAGACTGAGGTGCCAGGTAAGGCTGAGGTGCCAGGTGAGGCTGAGGTGCCAGGTAAGGCTGAGGTGTTAGGTAAGGAGAAGGTGCCAAATGAGGCTGAGGTGCCAGGTAAGGCTGAGGTGCCAGGTGAGGCTGAGGTGTCAGGCAAGCCAGAGGTGCCAGGTAAGGTTGAGGTGCCAGGTAAGGCCGAAGTGCCAAGTAAGGCTGAGGTGCCAGGTGAGGCTGAAGTGCCAGGTGAGAATAAGGTGCCAGGTAAGGCTGAGGTGCCATGTGAGGCTGAGGTGCCAGGTAACGCTGAGGTGCCAGGTGAGGCTGAGGTGCCAGGTAAGACCGAGGTGCCAGGTAAAGCTGAGGTGCCAGGTAAGGCTGACGTGCCAGGTAAGGCTGAGGTGCCAGGTAAGACCGAGGTGCCAGGTAAGGATGAGGTGCCAGGTGAGGCTGAGGTGTCAGGTAAGGCAGAGATGCCAGGTAAGACCGAGGTGCCAGGTAAGGCTGAGGTGCCAGGTGAGGCTGAGGTGCCAAGTAAGACCGAAGTGCCAGGTAAGACCGAGGTGCCAGGTAAGGCTGAGGTGCCAGGTAAGACCGAGGTGCCAGGTAATGCTTAGGTGCCATGTGAGGCTGAGACACGGTACTTTCTGAGTTAATTAAGAAAGGTGAACAAGATTGTGGTGACACACTGTTAAGATTAAGATGGTGCTAACACGCGGTAAGACAGAGTTACATGTCTTTTTCAGCGTCTTAAAGACGTCTTCAGAGCGTCTTAAAGACGCCTTCAGAGCGTCTTCTGCCTGTGGGAGATTTTTAAATTAGGTCTCACTGACTTTCTCTTTGTTAGAAAAAAAAAGAACTTTCTCCAGGATGAGGGACTGACCACCTCAGAACTGTGTATGGATTCGACTGTAGAAGCCTCCTGTATGGGTGAAACGTTTCAGAATAAAGATACATCACTGTTACACATGTCTGATCAACCTGTACGGGTGTGCTCAGAGTTCCTCCCTAAGACAAACTTTTACAGCTGTCAGTGCATCTCCCTAGCTCTCTCTCTCTCTCTCTCTCTCTCTCTCTCTCTCTCTCTCTCTCTCTCTCTCTCATCTCTTCATCTCTCCTCTTCTCATCTCTCTCTCTCTC
>NC_069451.1:30198259-30228259 GCF_026875155.1 Cherax quadricarinatus | reverse complement strand
ACCACATTTGCTGTCTTCCATGCCTCAGGCAATCTCCCTGTTTCGATAGATGTATTGAATATTGTTGTTAGAGGCACACATAGCGCCTCTGCTCCCTCTCTCAGGACACATGGAAAGATGTTATCCGGCCCCATTCCCTTTCAGGTATCTAGCTCACTCAGAAGCCTCTTCACTTCTTCCTCGGTTGTGTGTACTGTGTCCAGCACATGGTGGTGTGCCCCACCTCTCCGTCTTTCTGGAGTCCCTTCTGTGTCGTCTGTGAACACTTCTTTGAATCTCTTGTCGAGTTCCTCACATACTTCACGGTCATTTCTTGTTGTCTCTCCTCCTTCCTTCCTTAGCCTGATTACCTGGTCCTTGACTGTTGTCTTCCTCCTGATGTGGCTGTATAACAGTTTCGGGTCAGATTTGGCTTTCGCTGCTATGTCGTTTTCATATTGTCGTTGGGCCTCCTTTCTTATCTGTGTATATTCATTTCTGGTTCTACGACTGCTCACCTTATTCTCCTGGGTCCTTTGCCTTCTATATTTCTTCCATCCCCTAGCACACTTGGTTTTTGCCTCCCTGCACCTTTGGGTGAACCATGGGCTCGTCCTGGCTTTTTAAATATTCCTCTTACCCTTGAGTACAAACCTCTCCTCAGCCTTCTTGCAACATTGTTGCTACACATTCCATCATCTCATTAAATGGCTTCCATGCCAGTTCTCTGTCCCACTGAGCTCCGTTCAGGAAGTTCCTCATTCCCGTGTAGTCCCCTGTCTTGTAGTTTGGCTTCATTCGTCCTGGCCTTCCTGCTTCCCCCTCCACTTGTAGCTCTACTATGTATTCGAAGCTTAGAACCACATGATCGCTGGCAACAAGGGGTCATTCATATGTTGTCCTCAATATCTGCACTACTCAAGGTAAATGCTAAGTCCAGTCTTGCTGGTTCATCCTCTCCTCTCTCTCTTGTAGTGTCCCTTACGTGTTGCTACATGAAGTTATCCAGTACCACCTCCATCATCTTAGCTTTCCATGTAACTTGGCTCTCATGTGGCTCCAAGTTCTCCCAATCGATCTCCTTGTGGTTAAAGTCACCCATGATCAAGAGCTTTGCCCTGCATGCATGAGCTCTTCTGGCCACTGCAGCCAGTGTGTCAACCATCACTCTATTGCTCTCGTCATACTCTTGCCTTGGTCTCATGCTGTTCTGTGGTGGGTTATACATCATTGCAATTACCACCTTGGGACCTCCAGAGTGAAGCGTTCCCACTATGCTGTCTCCTCTCTCCAGCTCATCAAAATTCCACCGGTTTTTAACCAGCAGTGCCACTCCTCCACCCCCCTTCCTGTTCCCTCTGTCTTTCCTCAGGATCTGGTATCCCATTGGAAAGATGACATCTGTTATCATACCAGTAAGCTTGGTTTCTGTGAGAGCTATGATGTCCGGTGATGCCTCTTTTACTCTTTCGTGCCACTCCTACCACTTATTTGTTATTCCATCAGCGTTTGTGTACCATACCTTCAGTTTCCTTTCCAACACTGTGCTTTGGGGGGCCTGTGAGGGTGGGAGACCTGGTAGCATACTGTGGGATTCTATAGCTGGGTGCTGGGTGGAGGCTGTGGGTATGGATTGTAGTGTGTGTTGGGATGGTGTGATAGGTTGTGGGGTTCTGAGGATGGTTCTGTGTATGCTTGCCCTTGCTGCTCTGTTCTGCTCTGATTGGCCTCTGCTGGTTCCATCCTTGTCTCCTTTCCTCTCTGTGTGTGTGTGTGTGTGTGTGTGTTGTGTGTGTGTGTGTGTGTGTGTGTGTGTGTGTGTGTGTGTGTGTGTGTGTGTGTGTGTGTGTGTGTGTGTGTGAGTGTGTGTATGTGTGTGTGTGTGTGTGTGTGTGTGTGTGTGTGTGTGTGTGTCTGTGTATGTGTATGTATGTGTGTACTCACCTATTTGTACTCACCTATTTGTGGTTGCAGGGGTCGAGTCATAGCTCCTGGCCCCGCCTATTCGCTTATAGCTACTAGGTCCTCTCACTCTCTGCCCCATGAGCTTTATCATACCTCGCCTTAAAGCTATGTATGGTTTCCGCCTCCACTACGCCACTTTCTAGGCTATTCCTTGGCCTGACTACACTATGACTGAAGAAATACTTCCTAACATCCCTTTGATTCATCTGAGTCTTCAACTTCCAATTGTGACCTCTTGTGTCTGTGTCCCTTCTCTGAAACATCCAGTCTTTGTCCACCTTGTCTATTCCGCGCAGTATTTTATATGCCGTTATCATGTCTCCCCTGACCCTCCTGTCCTCCAGTGTCGTCAGGCCGATTTCCCTCATCCTTTCTTCGTAGGACAATCCCCGTAACTCTGGGACTAGTCTTGTTGCAAACCTTTGCACTTTCTCTAATTTGTTGACGTGCTTGACTAGGTGTAGATTCCAAACTGGTGCTGCATACTCCAGTATGGACCTGACGTAAATGGTATACAGAGTCTTGAACGAATCCTTACTGAGGTATCGGAACGCTATCCGTAGGTTTGCCAGGCGCCCGTATGCTGCAGCAGTTATCTGATTGATGTGCGCCTCAGGAGATATGCTCGGTGTTATACTCACGCCCAGATCTTTTTCCTTGAGTGAGGTTTGCAGTCTTTGGCCATCTAAACTATATTGTGTCTGCGGTCTTCTTTGCCCTTCCACAATCTTCATGACTTTGCATTTGGCAGTGTTAAACTCAAGGAGCCAGTTGCTGGACCAGGCTTGTAGCCTGTCCAGGTCTCTTTGCAGTCCTGCCTGATCCTCATCCGATTTGATTCTTTTCATTAACTTCACATCATCTGCAAACAAGGACACTTCTGAGTCTATCCCTTCCGTTATGTCGTTCACATATACCAAGAACAGCACAGGTCCTAGGACTGACCCCTGTGGAACCCCGCTTGTCACAGGCGCCCACTCTGACACCTCGTCACGCACCATGACTCGTTGTTGCCTCCCTGTCAGGTATTCTCTGATCCATTGCAGTGCCTTTCCTGTTATGTGTGCCTGGTCCTCTAGCTTTTGCAGTAACCTCTTGTGAGGAACTGTGTCTAAGGCCTTCTTGCAGTCCAAAAAAATGCAGTCGATCCACCCCTCTCTCTCTTGTCTTACTTCTGTCACCTTGTCATAAAACTCTAGTAGGTTTGTGACACAGGAGTTTCCTTCCTGAAACCGTGCTGGTTGTCAATTATACACTTGTTTCTTTCCAGGTGCTCCACCACTCTCCTCCTGATGATCTTCTCCATGACCTTGCATACTATACACGTTAGTGATACAGGTCTGTTGTTTAGTGCCTCATGTCTGTCTCCCTTTTTAAAAATT
Source organism: Cherax quadricarinatus (assembly GCF_026875155.1). Lineage (NCBI taxonomy): Eukaryota > Metazoa > Arthropoda > Malacostraca > Decapoda > Parastacidae > Cherax > Cherax quadricarinatus. The sequence goes on along the minus strand of NC_069451.1, from coordinate 30,224,933 downwards.
GGGACTACATTTGCCATCTTCCATACCTCAGGGAGTTGCCCAGTTTCAAATGATGTGTTGAAGATCTTTGTTAATGGCACACACAGTATCTCTGCTTCCTCTTTACGGACCCACGGAGAGATGTTGTCTGGTCCCACCGCCTTTGAGGTGTCAAGTTCGCATAGCAGCTTCTTCACCTCCTCCTTGGTTATATGTACCTCATCCAGCACTTGCTGGTGTACCCCCCTGTTCTGATTTCTTGGAGTCCTACTGGTTTCCACTGTAAATACTTCTTTAAATCTCGTGTTTAGCTCCTGGCATACCTCTCGGTCGTTTCTTGTGAACTCCCCATCACCCTTCCTCAGTCTGATTACCTGGTGCTTGACTGTTGTTTTCCTCCTGATGTAGCTGTACAACAGCTTCGGGTCAGACTTGACTTTCTATGCTATGTCATTTTCATATTGTCGCTGAGCCTCCCTTCTTATCTGTGCATATTCGTTTCTGGCTCTTCGGCTAATCTGTTTATTTTCCTGAGTTCTCTGTCTTCTGTACCTTTTCCATTCTCTAGTACACCTAGTTTTTGCCTCCCTACTCCTTTGGGTGAACCAAAGACTGGTTCTGTTCTTCCCATTATTTCTGTTTCCCTTGGGAACAAATCTCTCCTCTGCCTCCTTGCATTTTGTTGCCACATAGTCCATCATTTCTTGTACTGGTTTTCCTGTCAGTTCCCTCTCCCACTGAATGTCTTGAAGGAAGTTCCTCATGCCTGAGTAGTTCCCCCTTTTGTAGTTTGGTTTTTCCCAACCTATTCCTGCTACTCTCTCCACTTGGAGCTCAACTATGTAGTCGAAGCACAGAACCACATGATCACTAGCTCCCAGGGGCCTTTCATACATGATATTCTCGATGTCCGAACTACTCAAGGTGAATACAAGGTCCAGTCTTGCTGGTTCATCCTCTCCTCTCTCTCTGGTAGTGTCTCTAACATGTTGATGCATGAGGTTTTCCAGTACCACATCCATCATCTTGGCTCTCCATGTTTCGGGACCCCCATGGGGCTCCAGGTTTTCCCAGTCAATCTCCTTGTGATTGAAATCACCCATAACTAGTAACTTTCCTCCCCCTATATGTGCTCTCCTGGCCACCTCAGCTAGTGTGTCGACCATTGCTCTGTTGCTCTCATCGTATTCTTCTCTTGGCCTCCTGCAGTTCTGTGGTGGGTTATACATTACTGCAATTATCACCTTATGTCCCTCAGACTGGATTGTTCCTACTAAGTAGTCCCTTTCGCCCGTGCCATCCATTCCTTCCATTTTCTCAAAACCCCACTGGTTTTTAATGAGCAGTGCAACTCCTCCTCCTCCTCTCCTCCCTCTGTCTTTCCTGAGGATTTGATATCCGGATGGAAAGATTGAATCTGTTATTATTCTGGTGAGTTTTGTTTCTGTGAGTGCTATTATGTCTGGGGATGTCTCCTTGATTCTTTCATGCCACTCCTCATACTTATTTGTTATTCTATCTGCATTTGTATACCACACCTTCAACTTGTTTTCTAAGACTGTGGTCTGGGAGGTATACCACACCTTCAACTTGTTTTCTAAGACTGTGGTCTGGGAGGTATATTGGGGTTGGGGAAGTGGGAGACCTGATAAGGAACTATGGGTGGTTGCTCTGGGGGTGGAGTTTGTAATGCAGTGGGTGGGGACATTGGATGTGACAGGGTGTTTTGGTTTAGAGTGTTTGGTTGCACTGGGGTTGACCTGGTTGGGGGGCTTCTATAGGAAGTTGTGAGGGAGGCTGTATTTGATCTTCCTGGGTCTGGGATCTCCTGTCTGTCCTCTCCATCCCTTCTCTTTCCTCCTTTCGCCTTTGTACCATCTCTCTCAGTTTCTGCCTTTCTTCTTGTGTTCTGTCGCGGTCGAGATACAGCTTCCTGTATGCCGGCATGTCCCTTAATCGTGCTTTCTCCTGCAGGATTCTGTTCCGAGTCGATTCTGCCTTGAAGGTCACTTTCACTGGCCGTGTTCTTTTTTTTACAAACCCCCCTATTCTCCGAAAATTTTCCAGCTGGGTCATGTCGTCTTCTCCTATTGCTTTTATGATGCTTTCAATTGCTTTTTTTTTCCCTTGTTTTCTTGCTTCATATGGTTTCCCTTCAACTTCCTGGAGCCCATACACAAAGACTGACCTAACTCTTTCATTCTCCCACTGCATATCCCTGTGTCCCCCCTCATTCAATTTAATTTCCTCCATTGCAGCTTTCCTTTCTTCAGTTTCACTAGCTAATGTACTTCGGCTCAGTGGCCTGTCATTTTCTCTTCTCGGCTTTCCCTGGGCTCTGCTGTGGTCTGTTAGGGCCTCCACATATAGCTTAGCTCTTTCATTTGCTACAGTCTCCTCTGATAGAGCTTCTACATACAGTTTTGCTCCTTCTTTCCCTACAGTCCCCTTATTTGTGGCTGAGGTAGCAGTCTCTGAATCCCAAAATGTTCTTTAGTTCTTTAGGCTGCTTCAGATTTTTCAGTTCCTCTTCTAAACTCTGTATCCTAGCCTCTTCTGCTTTGACTTGCACCTCCCACTTCCTGCTTTCCATATCTATTAATGTTCCCTTTTTATGAGCTCTGCTGCCCAATCTTCCTTTGCAGACTGTCCCTTGGGTTTTTTTCCTGCTCTCTGGTAACCCATTTTTGTTTTATTTTGATTGCCTCAGAGTGGAAAACCTATGTAATTCTCTGTGTTACGTTAGTAGCGTGTTTGTCAGAGTGTGGGCGGGTGAAGGTTGAGGAGGAACTGTGGCTATGTGGGAGAGGAGTGGGGAGGGGGATTTAGGGGGGAATATGGGGAGTGGGAAGGAGGGAGAAGCAAGTGGGTGAGTGGGGGAGGGAGAGGGGGAAGGAGGGAGAGGTGGGGAGGGGGAGGGTGAAAGAGGGAGGGGTGGGATCAGGGGAAGGAGTGAGTGTATGTGTGAGTCTGGATATGTGTGTGTGAGTGTGTGTGTGTGTGTGTGTGTGAATGTGGTGTGTGTGTGTGTGTGTGTGTGTGTGTGTGTGTGTGTGTGTGCGTGTGTGTGTGTGTGTGGTGTGTGTGTGTGTGTGTATGTGTGTGTGTGTGTGTGTGTGTGTGTGTGTGTGTGTCTGTGTGTGTATGTGTAATTATGTGTGGAATTATGTGCGCATTTATTATGTGTCTGAAAAGTAGGTGACTTGTGCTTTGGAGTGTAATGTGGAGTCTCAGTGGTCGCTTGACTGGCCACAACTTCTTGTGACCTGACCCCCACCCTCCTGGGACTTGACCAGCCCTACTTCATGTTGCCTTTATGTTTGTCTGACTGTGTTATGTATTTGTCCTTGTTAATGGAATTACATGTGATATTCCATTATTGAATATGAGTGACCTTTCTTTATCGTGTATGAGAGACATTCACAATCAGCTGGCGTACTGGACTGGACCAACACCAAAACATCATAGTGATATAGTACTTGCATGACAGCTGTACTGGACTGTAATTGTGTACTCCCATATTTGTGGTTGCACGGTCGGTCCTACTTCCATGCCCCTTATTAAACTTGAGTGTATGTTATCGTGTATGTGTAATGTTGGGTTGTGAAAATTGGTGTGTGTCTGTGTGCAGTGTGTTGTGTGTGTAGCTGTGTTGTGTGTGTGTGAGTGTGTCTGTCTGTGTGCGGTGTGTGTGTGTGTGTGTGGTGTGTGTTGTGTGTGTGTGTGTGTGTGTGTGTGTGTGTGTGTGTGTGTGTGTGTGTGTGTGTGTGTGTGTGTGTTGTGTGGTGTGTTTGTGTGTGGTGTGTGTGTGTGTGTGTGTGTGTGTGTGTGTGTGTGTGTGTGTGTGTGTGTGTGTGTGTGTGTGTGTGTGTGTGTGTGTATGTGGTGTTGTGTGTGTGTGTGTGTGTGTGTGTGTGTTGTGGTGTTTGTGTGTGTGTGTGTGTGTGTGTGTGTTGTGTGGTTTGTGTTGTGTGTGTGTTTTGTGTGTGTGTGTGTGTTGTGTGTGTGTGTGTTGTGTGTGGGTGTGTGTGTGTGTGTGTGTGTGTGTGTGTGTGTGTGTGTGTGTGTGTGTGTGTGTGTGTGTGTGTGTGTGTGTGTTGTGGGTGTGTGTGCTGTGTGTGTGGTGTATGGTGTGTGTGTGTGTGTGTGTTGTGGGTGTGTGTGTGTGTGTGTGTGTGTGTGTGTGTGTACATGATAGCTTCTAAGTGCAGGAAACTTGCCGGAAAGTCGACATTTTCTACATAGTTGAGCATGAACTTGCATGTGTTGCAAATAGTGTTGCAGTGGTCATTGCTAATTCACAACAATAATATTGTTCCGGATAACGTATAGAGTTTACTGCATGAAAATGTTCTGTTGCTCGAACCAGGCAACAGGAACGCAAACAACAGCAGCTCACCACGCAAGAGACCGCACGAGAACTTATAACAACAGCTCACTAGACAACAGGAGAGCTCATGACAACAGACCACCAGGCAACAGGAGAGCTCACATCAGCAGCTCACCAGGTAACAGAAGAGCTCACAACAGCAGCAAACTAGACAACAGGAGAGCTCATAACAGCAGCTCACCAGGTAATAGAAGAGCTCACAACAGCAGCATACTAGACAACAGGAGAGCTCATAACAGCAGCTCACCAGGTAATAGAAGAGCTCACAACAGCAGCTCACTAGACAACAGGAGACCTCACAACAACAGCCCACCAGGCAACAGGAAACCTCACAACAACAGCTCACCAGGCAACAGGAAACCTCACAACAGCAGCTCACCAGGCAACAGGAGAGCTCATAACAACAGCCCGCCAGGCAACAGGAGACCTCACAACTACAGCTCAGCAGGCAACAGGAGACCTCACAACAACAGCTCACAAGGCAACTGGAGATCTCACAACAACTGCTCACCAGGCAACAGGAGACCTCACAACAACAGCTCACCAGGCAACAGGAGACCTCACAACAACAGCTCACCAGACAACAGGAGAGCTCATAACAACAGCTCACCAGGCAATAGGAGACCTCACAACAACAGCTCACCAGGAAACAGGAGACCTCACAACAACAGCTCACCAGGAAACAGGAGACCTCACAACAACAGCTCACCACGTACTACACAATGTTCAACAAAGCGGAATGTTATGAAAAGAGGGTCATAGGTGTTGCCATCCCCACTACACTCTGATCAGGCATCTGGTTATGAAATTGAGACACATGTGCAACATCTGGGTATCTTTATTGTAGACGTTACAATAAAGATACCCAGATGTTGCACATGTGTCTCAATTTCATCTTGTCGGTATTGTATACCATTCTTGTACAACCTGTCAGTCACTGCAACATCATGGAATCTTATTCTGAGGACATGTACATAACCTTCACGACAACGACAACTACTACTACAACTAACCCATCTCTTTGGGTAGGACCTACTTCCACTGGGGAATCCCGCCTACCAGTGACTGCCCTCGTCTGCTACCCGTCCCATTTCCACCTGACGCTGTATAAGCGTCAGGCGCCTTGCTTCTGCTTCAGAATCTTCACGACTACGGTGCTCTTCGCACCTACTTCTAGGTTGAGGGACTGATTACCTCTTCTTCTGTACATAGTTCTCCTGTCTTCAAGTTATGTCCTGGAATTTGTATTGATAAAGCCACTGGATGGCGAAACGTCTACAATAAAGATACCCAGATGTTGCACATGTGTCTCAATTTCATCTTGTCTGTATTGTATACCATTCTTGTGCATCTGGTTATGTTGCCCGACATACCAGACTGCCTGCCACCGTTGCACGCAGACAACAGGAGGCCAAAAGACCAGGAAATAACTTGAGGAACCCATCAGATGCCCTGTGGAAGACAGCAAGAGAAGGCGTTGCTGGCTGTTTACAGCATCTCGGTCATAATGCCTAGTCTTCCACTCTTGCATGGAATAATATCGGAGATCAGGTCTGGGATCCTTCCCTCCGGTTATCCCCCAGATGTAAATTGCAATATTTCCGCCATTACCCAACATTACAGGGAGCATAAACACATATGCAGTTTAATGTGATCCTTTATTGACAACGTTTCGCCCACACAGTGGGCTTTTTCAAGTCACAAACAGATCTACCTGGGGTGGAAGGTACGGGAGTATTTATAGTCAGAGTATTTATGGAAGGTACTCCCGTACCTTCCACCCCAGGTAGATCTGTTTGTGTTAGGTAAGACACATATGCAACAGTTAGGTATCTTTATTATGAAACGTTTCGCCTACACAGTAGGCTTCTTCAGTCAAGTACAGAAAAGTTGATAGAAGCAGAAGATACTTGAAGACGATGTAATCAGTCCATCACCCTTAAAGTTTTGAGGTGGTCAGTCCCTCAGTCTGGAGAAGAGCATTGTTCCATAGTATGAAACAATATGGAGATGAAGTGACAGGATGGAGCTTTTTATAGCGCCAAGAGGTGAGACGTAGGCCACTAGGAGAGGTAAGAACTGAGATGTTGAGAGGTCAGGTCCCTCTCAAATCCAGCCGCTCTCACTAGTGGAAGTTGTCGAAGTTGATTGCAGGTCTGTACCAAGATACCCTTGTGTTGCAGTGTCTGACAGATTGAACATTAAAATGGTATAAAATACCGACAGGTTGTTAGGTAAGACACATATGCAACAGTTAGGTATCTTTATTATGAAACGTTTCGCCTACACAGTAGGCTTCTTCAGTCAAGTACAGAAAAGTTGATAGAAGCAGAAGATACTTGAAGACGATGTAATCAGTCCATCACCCTTAAAGTTTTGAGGTGGTCAGTCCCTCAGTCTGGAGAAGAGCATTGTTCCATAGTATGAAACAATATGGAGATGAAGTGATAGGATAGAGCTTTTTATAGCGCCAAGAGGTGAGACGTAGGCCACTAGGAGAGGTAAGAACTCAGATGTTGAGAAGTCAGGTCCCTCTCAAATCCAGCCGCTCTCACTAGTGGAAGTTGTCGAAGTTGATTGCAGGTCTGTACCAAGATACCCTTGTGTTGCAGTGTCTGACAGATTGAACATTAAAATGGTATAAAATACCGACAGGTTGTTAGGTAAGACACATATGCAACAGTTAGGTATCTTTATTATGAAACGTTTCGCCTACACAGTAGGCTTCTTCAGTCAAGTACAGAACCCCCTGAACCCCTTCATAAATGTTACTTTGCTCACACTCCAACCATTCGCTCCTATCTAACACGCCCACGCATGCTTGCTGGAAGTCCAAGCCCCTCGCACACAAAACCTCCTTTACCCCCCTCCCTCCAACCTTTCCTAGGCCGACCCTAACTGTGTGGCGAAACGTTTCCTCAATAAAGATACCCAAGAGTTGCACATGTGTCTAATTTATCACAAAGGAGGATGACAAAGATGATCCCATGTATCAGAAATCTTCCCTATGAGGACAGACTAAGGGCCCTGAATCTGCACTCTCTAGAAAGGCGTAGAATTACTGGGGATATGATCGAGGTGTGTAAATGTAAAACAGGAATTAATAAAAGAGATGTAAATAGTGTGCTGAAAATATCTAACATAGACAGGACTCGCAGCAATAGATTTAAATTGGAAACATTCAGATTCAGGAAGGACAGGAAAGTACTGGTTTGGTAATAGAGTTGTGGATGAGTGGAACAAACTCCCGAGTACCGTCATAGAAGCTAAGACCTTGTGTAGTTTTAAAAATAGGTTGGATAAATACATGAGTGGGTGTGGGTGGGTGTGAGTTGGACCTGACTAGCTTGTGCTACCAGGTCAGATGCCGTGCTCTTCCCTTAAGTGACGTGTCTGACCTCACTAGGTCAGTGAGGTCAGACGGTCAGTGAACTTAAGGTCACTAGGTCAGTGAGCTTAAGCCGGTGGGAGAATTGGACCTGCCTCGCATAGGCCAGTAGGCCTGTTGCAATGTTCCATTTTTTTTATATTCTTATGGAATCTATATCAGAACCTTTGCTTTTCTTAATATATGTCACGGACTTCATCGACACCATGCCTAACCCTTCTAGGGTAGGGTAGGTGCCTGAGTCCGAGCTTTTAGCTCATAAGACTGTCATTCCCATTTGCTCCTTTGGGGCGGGGATGACAGACCAGAGAGGCCTAGCTTGTGGCTAGGCCTGGGGACAGTTGGTCCCAAAGATGAGGAGGTGCTTGTGCCTCCTCCCATGGGAGACTTCGGTCTCAGACACTCCCTAAAGAGGGAGCCAAGGCCGGGCCACCACTTGGAAAAGGCCCGGGCCGGGAGAATACCGGCTAATCTTTAATAATAATAATATATGTCACGAACTGGGGGGAGCTAGAACTCATGGCAGGTGACTATGAGAGGAAAATACTCTTGAATGTGAGGCCGAGGAGCTAGAGAAAACAAGTGGAAGGCAAGAATTCAGCTGCATTAGTGGGATGCTAGACATTACTTTTTCAGCTTTACAGTTGAAAAGATTTAATGAGAAGGTTGAATAACATTGATAAGCACACAGTGGAGACAAAATAATCTCTACACACATACGTGAAACGCTCGACATTTTCACAACAGCACTAAACCAGCGACTATACACAATACACTACACAAAGGGGAAAAAAATTGGGTGTGGTTTTTATCATACGTAAAAGAGAGAGAAAAAATATTTTTGTATCGAACATAACATTGGAAAAATAAAAATTCTCACACACATACGTATTAGTGGAGCCCATCCACAACAACAGTGAATAAAATGTATCACAGATATATTTCACTGTGTGGATGTGACTGTTTCCTCTGTGTAGAGAAAGCCTTTAACACGACTGATTGTATGATGTGAACGACGTAGTGGTGAGGTTGTGGCAACACTTTATGTCATGTATGACAGTTGTGAGGTTGTGGCCACACTTTATGTCATGTATGACAGTTGTGAGGTTGTGGCAATACTTTGTGTAATGTTTAATAGAGTGGTGAGGTTGTGGCTATACTTTGTGTCATGTATGACAGTGGTGAGGTTGTGGCAACACTCTGTGTCATGTATGACAGAGTGGTGAGGTTGTGGCAACACTCTGTGTCATGTATGACAGAGTGGTGAGGTTGTGGCAACACTCTGTGTCATGTATGACAGGGTGGTGAGGTTGTGGCTATACTTTGTGTCATGTATGACAGAGTGGTGAGGTTGTAGCAACACTTTGTGTCATGTATGACAGTGGTGAGGTTGTGGCAACACTCTGTGTCATGTATGACAGGGTGGTGAGGTTGTGGCTATACTTTGTGTCATGTATGACAGTGGTGAGGTTGTGGCAACACTCTGTGTCATGTATGACAGAGTGGTGAGGTTGTGGCAACACTCTGTGTCATGTATGACAGGGTGGTGAGGTTGTGGCTATACTTTGTGTCATGTATGACAGAGTGGTGAGGTTGTAGCAACACTTTGTGTCATGTATGACAGTGGTGAGGTTGTGGCAACACTCTGTGTCATGTATGACAGGGTGGTGAGGTTGTGGCTATACTTTGTGTCATGTATGACAGAGTGGTGAGGTTGTAGCAACACTTTGTGTCATGTATGACAGTGGTGAGGTTGTGGCAACACTCTGTGTCATGTATGACAGAGTGGTGAGGTTGTGGCAACACTCTGTGTCATGTATGACAGGGTGGTGAGGTTGTGGCTATACTTTGTGTCATGTATGACAGAGTGGTGAGGTTGTAGCAACACTTTGTGTCATGTATGACAGTGGTGAGGTTGTGGCAACACTCTGTGTCATGTATGACAGGGTGGTGAGGTTGTGGCAAGACTCTGTGTCATGTATGACAGAGTGGTGAGGTTGTGGCAATACTTTGTGTCATGTATGACAGTGGTGAGGTTGTGGCAACACTTTGTGTCATGTTTGACAGAGTGGTGAGGTTGTGGCCACACTTTATGTCATGTATGACAGTTGTGAGGTTGTGTCAACACTTTGCGTCAGATATGACAGTGTGGCTACAGAGGCTAAGACGTTGCGTAGTTTTAAAAATAGGTTAGATAAATACATGAGTGGGTGTGGGTGGGTGTGAGTTGGACCTGACTAGCTTGTGCTAGTAGATCTGATGCTGTGCTCCTTCTTAAGTGGAAGTGACCTGACTAGGTGGGTCATTGGGCTAAGCTGGAGGGTGATATGGACCTGCTTTGCATGGGTCAGGAGGCCTGTTGCAGTGTTCCTTCTTTCTTCTGTTCTTCAGCTTTATATTATATATATATATATATATAATATATATATATATATATATATATATATATATATATATATATATATATATATATATATATATATATATATATATATATATATATATATATATATATATATATATATATATATATATTTGGCCCGCCTCATGGTGAGCGAAAACATAAGACGCTCTAACCCATTGGACCACGCAATCCTACAAGAATGATGCACCCATCCAAGCTAGGTGTTTTACCGTCATCCGAGAACATACGGTGGTGTGGGTGCCTCTGAGCTAATTTCGTTTTACTCCCTGTTTGGTGTACTAGCCTAACGAGCAGTATTTTATGTTATTGTAACCACAAACTGGACTGGGGACCCTCATACTCAGAGAAAAGAATAAACTTACTTCTGGGAAAACTCAAGGTTCTCCCTGGAGCTGTTCGAATATTGTCTTCTGCAAGTCCCTATATTCTATGTTCTATGTAGACTTTCTTTAAAACAAACTACATTGACAAAAATACGATAGGAAGTAGATCAACAAAGATAACATCTCAGAGCCTACATCTAGAATATTTCGTCCAACTCCACGGCGGTGGGCCGCTTCTCTTTATGATGACTCACGAAATCGTAATGGCACGATTGCAAACAAACCTCACCACGGGCGGGGTTAGAACCCGCGATCAGAGTTCGTCACGGCCACGCTAGCTGGAGATTCGTCTGTAAAAACTTGCATTTGTGTTCACAGTGGTTCCTATGCTAACTTTCCTGTGATGTATAAATACAAGTAGTTCGATGAATCTTATTGTAGCCAGCTGGCCAAGTGGCTAACGCGTCGGTCTGGAGTTTTGAGACTCTGATCGCGGATTCTAACCCCGCCCGTTGTATGGTTTGGCTTCTCTTTATGATGTCGTTGACCTCTTCATGTCTGGCATACTTCCCTTCTGATGTGTGACACACGAGATCATGAAGTCCGAATTGATCAGCCGTCGTCCTGCCGCAAATACACCTATGTTCAGTAAGTGTGCGTGTGGCTAGGCGAAGAGCAGCACCATTCCAAATGGCTTGTGGGTCGAATCAAATGCCCAGGGAGGAATTGGGAACAGCTAGAAGGAAATCTGAATGTGGTGCCTTCACCGCTAGGAGACGATTATTATTATTATTATTATTAATATAATCAAAGAAAGCGTTATACCGACAATGGTCATACAGCCGCTAGGAGACGAAGCGTTGGTGAGCATTGTGTTGGCGATTTTTTCCATGATCGGTTTGTCCCAGTGGGACTGTTTGTGCTCTTGGGAGGAGCTGGTCTACTGGAGGAGTCTGCAAGGGTGTCCCACCGCAGAATAATCACTGTGAAAAATAGCGAAATTCCAAGTGCTTTCGGGATTGTTAGAGGAGTGCTGATACTGCAGTTCGAAAGAGCACATATCTCCACTTTTCCTTCAGAGTTCAGACACTGCACTTTCCACCTCCAGGACTCAAGTCCAGCTAACCGGTTTTCCTGAATACTTTTCATAAAAGTTACTTTGTTCACTCATGCATGTGCACACAATTAGGTAAACACACACACACACAACACACACACACACACACACACACACACACACACACACACACACACACACACACACACACACATTTCCCCATCCTTTGAGCGAAACATGAAACCAGTCTAATTGTTTCGTCGCTGAAACAAATAAATCAAATTATTTTTCTTTCTCGTTTCGGAAAAAAAAATATTTTAAATTCCGGTGCAGAAAATATCAAATTATTCACCAGGGTCAATGCTGAAGCAAATTCCTTCTCAACTTTCACCATTTTTATGACATCAACATTTTAGAGTATATCCGATAAATTTATTAAAGACAATAGTTATTTTAAGAGATTTTTTTTATTGTATATTAATAGGCTTGAACCCAAAAAAATTCTTCTAATTTTTTCCGTTAATTATTTTATAATGTTTCGTTCCTTTGGAGGATTTTGGTGATTTTGGTGAGAATTGCAGTGATTTTATGTAGGATTTTGGAGAGGATTTCAGCGATTTTATGTAGGATTTTGGAGAGGATTTCAGCGATTTTATGTAGGATTTTGGAGAGGATTTCAGCGATTTTATGTAGGATTTTGGAGAGGATTTCAGCGATTTTATTGATTTTGGTGGGGATTTCAGTGATTTCGGAGAGGATTTCAGCGATTTTGTTGAGGATTTTGGTGAGAATTTCAGTTATTTCGGACAGAATTTCAGTGATATCGATGAGGATTTCTGTGATTTTTATTGAGAATTTCCGTGATTTTGTTGAGGATTTCAGTGATTTTTGTTTGAGGATTTTGGTGAGGATTTAAATGATTTCAGTGAGGATTTCAGTGATTTCAGTGAAGATTTCTGTGATCTTGACGAGGATTTCACTGAGAACTTAACTAAGGATTTCGTCGGGGATTTCGCTGAGGATATAACTGAAGATTTCGGCGAGGATTTCACTGAGGATTTAACTGAGGATTTCGGCGATGATTTCACTGAGGATTTCGGTTTTTGGGTGATAATATGACAGTTTCTAAATTGTCAATTTTGACTATAAATTGAGAATAATAAGACTTCTCTTCTAACTTGTGTCTGACTAGTTAATGGTTCGAGTAGGATCGAAACGTTGGCACAGTTTCAATCTCCCATTTGTGTCTTGCTCTGAAGACCGAAAAGGCACAATATCGTGACTGGAACAATACACAAATAACCCTCACGACGACGTTTCGGTCAGACTTGGACCATTCACAAGTTACACTGACAGAAGAGAGTGAAGACCGAAACGTTGCTATAAGATTTTCTCTCTTGTATATACGGGTTATTAGTGTTGCAGTAAATATTGAGGGGTATTAGTTTACTGGGTTTCAAGCCTATCGACTACAGGAGGGTCATTAATTCTGCGTGTATCATGTTCACCACCAGTCTGGAATGCAGTAAAAAATCATATACTGATAGATACACACCTTAAGAATGAGTCTTGAGAGCGCCTTCAAACTTTAAAGTGCGTCTTGCGGACTAGGTTCGTCAGCTTTTTTTTCTCGTAGTACGTAGAATCACGTACTACGAGCATGGGTAAGTCTTTTTTGCCTGGAGAAATTGGTAAGTCGTCCGTTGCTGTTGTTGAGCGGCCGCTTCCCGAAGTTGAGTGTGGCTATTGTTTTGCGTTAGTGAGGTTTACGAAAATGCTTGTCGGCTTGCGCACCAACGTCCATCGTCTCGGTCTGGAACACAAGTAGTGACCTCTGGTGGCACATTAAACTCTCTTACTTCGGAGTTTTCGTCAGTACAGCGTCAGAGTTAAATGGATGTATGTCGCAAGTGCGGAAAACAGATTTGCACACTCGTTCAAACTTCTGCGTCTCGTTCAACAGTTTCAGAAGAGGCTAAGGGAAGTGCAAGGGAAGTACCAGTGAGGAAAGTACCAGTGAGGCAGGGTAGTTTCATGTTTTCCATCTCCCTTCTTCCAGTCTGAAAGCAGTTTCCTCCACTGTAAACTTCAACGTGCACAGAGGCCGACATTGAAAGGCTGCTGGAGATGGGTTGGGTTGGATACCAAGAACGTTATTCGAATGTCGTGTGATGCTCGCAGAGTCCAGTAACATTCAAGGAAATGTGACTTGCCAGGTTAACGCTTGTCAGACCTTTGCTTCAGCGGGTGGAATAGTCTTAAAGAAAGGAGATGACAGCAGTCTTAACCCTCCGAAGAATGTATGACAGTAGAAGCGACCCGACATTGTTGTTGTTGTACTCGACACTACTAGGTTCTGCACACTAGTACATGCATCTTGCATCCTGCACACGTACTCTGGCAACGATCCTCCCGATGCTGTGACTGCGTACGTTGGGGTCTTCGTTACTGACGATTAGGTATTCATATTGACGATGAGGACTCCATTACTGACGTTGGGGTTTTCGTTACTGACATTGAGGTCTTCGTTACTGACGTTGGGGGTCTTCGTTACCGACATTAAGGGCTTCGTTACTGACGATGATGTCTTCGTTACTGACAGTGAAGTCTTCGTTACCGACGCTGAGGTCATCGATGTCTCCATTATTCAATGACTTTACAAACGATCATCTGCTTGATCTTCGCCCCAGTTAATTTCGTCGTAGTTAACGACGTTTCTCGGCGGAACACTGTCCATTGTTGTCTGAAGTCCGTCATAATAATCTTGAGCAAATGTGCTACGGACTGTCACTGAGAGAAATCACAGAAGCATTTGGAATATTAACGTTTTTTTCCTACTATGGTTATTTTGTTTACAGTACATATAAAGGTAAGTAAAAAATATTTATTTTTTAACACATTGGCCGTCTCCCACCAAGGCAGGGTGGCCCGAAAAAGAAAAACTTTCATCATCATTCACTTGTCAGAGGGGTGCTTTACACTACAGTTATAAAACTGCAACATTAACACCCCTCTTTCAGAGTGCAGACACTGTACTTCCCATCTCCAGGACTCAAGTCCAGACTGCCGGTTTCCCTGAACCCCTTCATAAATGTTACTTTGCTCACACTCCAACCATTCGCTCCTATCTAACACGCCCACGCATGCTTGCTGGAAGTCCAAGCCCCTCGCACACAAAACCTCCTTTACCCCCCTCCCTCCAACCTTTCCTAGGCCGACCCCTACCCCGTCTTCCCTCCACTACAGATTTATACACTCTCGAAGTCATTCTGTTTTGTTCCATTCTCTCTACATTTCCAAACCACTTCAGCAACCCCTCCTCAGCCCTCTGGATAATAGTTTAGGTAATTCTGCACCTCCTCCTAATTTCCACACTACTAATTCTCTGCATTATATTCACACCGCACATTGCCCTCAGACACGATCTCCACTGCCTCAAGCCTTCTCCTTGTTGCAACATTCACCACCCATGCTTCACACCCATATAAGAGTATTGTTATAACTATACTCTTAGACATTCCCCTCTTTGCTTCTATGGATAAAGTTCTTTGTCTCCACAGACTCCTCAGTGCACCACTCACGTTTTTCCCCTCATCATTTCTATGATTCACCTCATTTTTCATAAAAAAGAAAAATGCCTTATAAATGAAATCTTAATAGTAAAGTCCGTAGACTTCAGTATTTGTCGAGTCCCAATTTTAAAGAAAAGAACACCAAGAAGGGGTATTTTCTGTCATGTTCTGTTGCTGCGCAGAAGTGGTGCAGCAACAGCAGTAAACAAAAGGGGGAGTAGCAGAGCAATTCGGCAGCACAGCAGCAGCGCAGCACACAGCGCAAAACAATGAAAACAGTTTTAAGTATTAGAAGTGGAGTAAAAACGCCCCCAACGCAAAGCAGCAGTAACACAACAGCAGCAATAGAAACAAAATCATCAACAGCCCAAGGCAGCAGACCCCAGCAGGGGCGCAGAGGCCCCCCCCCCCCCCCCCCCCCCCCCCCCCAAGCCAGAGGCAGAAAGGCAGCAGAGGCAGCAAAGGGTGGACTGATGCGGAACATTAACGGAAAGACAAAAACATTTTCTCCACTTATTTAATGTAAATCTTAAATGCAAGTTTCAGAAATTACCCGGACTCCCCATAATTTCCCACAGCGTCTACCTAAAAATTTCCTCCATTTGAAACCTCTCCTCACCAATTTTGCAAACCACGTCGTTTTTTTTTCTCCCAATTATTATGCTAAAATTTACTTTTTCTTCTTTTCTGTATCAAAAGAAAAAGGCTTGGATATTTTTTTAGGGAAAAATGACCCGATGTCCAGCATGACATTTAACTTGGATGATAGAGAATAAGAGTGTTTTAAGAGAACAAGAATAAGAGTGTTTTAAGACAACAAGAATAAGAGTGTTTTAAGAGAACAAGAATAAGAGTGTTTTAAGACAACAAGAATAAGAGTGTTTTAAGACAACAAGAATAAGAGTGTTTTAAGAGAACAAGAATAAGAGTGTTTTAAGACAACAAGAATAAGAGTGTTTTAAGACAACAAGAATAAGAGTGTTTTAAGACAACAAGAATAAGAGTGTTTTAAGACAACAAGAATAAGAGTGTTTTAAGACAACAAGAATAAGAGTGTTTTAAAAAACAAAAATAAAGGTTTTAAGAAACAAGAAAAGAGTGTTTTAAGACAACAAGAAAAAAGGGGTTTTTTAAGACAACAAGAATAAGAGTGTTTTAAAAACAACAAGAAAAGGGGTTTTTTAAGACAAAAAGAAAAGGGGTTTTTTAAGAAAACAAGAATAAAGGTTTTAAGAAACAAGAATAAGGGGTTTTTTAAGACAACAAGAAAAAGAGTTTTTTTAAAGAACAAGAATAAGGTTTTTTAAGACAACAAGAAAAAAATGTTTTAAGACAAAAAGAATAAGAGGTTTAAGACAACAAGAATAAAGTGTTTTAAAGAAAAAAGAATAAATGTTTTAAAAGACAAAAGAATAAGAGGTTTTAAGACAAAAAGAAAAAGGGGTTTTTTAAAGGAACAAGAAAAAAGGTTTTTAAAAGACAAAAAGTGAGTGTTTTAAGAAAACAAAATAAGAGTTTTTTAAAGACAACAAGAATAAGAGTGTTTTAAGACAACAAGAATAAGAGTGTTTTAAGACAACAAGAATAAGAGTGTTTTAAGACAACAAGAATAAGAGTGTTTTAAGACAACAAGAAAAAGATGTTTTAAGACAACAAGAAAAGATGTTTAAGACAAAAGAATAAGGTGTTTTAAGAAAACAAGAATAAGAGTGTTTTAAGAAAACAAAATAAGTGTTTTAAGACAACAAGAAAAAGATGTTTTAAAGACAAAAAAAAATGTTTTAAGAAACAAGAATAAGATGTTTTAGAAAACAAAAATAAAGTGTTTTAAAACAACAAGAATAAGAGTTTTTTAAAGAAAAACAAGAATAAAGTTTTTTAAAAGCCCAACAAAAATAAGAGTTTTTTAAAGAGAACAAGAATAAGAGTGTTTTAAACAAAAAAAAATAAGAGTTTTTTAAAACAACAAGAATAAGAGTGTTTTAAGACAACAAGAATAAGAGTGTTTTAAGAGAACAAGAATAAGAGTGTTTTAAGACAACGAGAATAAGAGTGTTTTAAGACAACAAGAATAAGCTGCAATCTTCATTATAAGATCCCTCAAGGGAGGCTCCTTCACGCTGATTAGGGCCTTTTGACGAGGAACTGGTCTATCTCCAGTTCCCCTTCACACAGGGCTGTATAATTTTACGGTTTGCTTTTCCCCATGATTACAATAAAATTTTATAATAATCTTACCATAAAACGTTCAGAAAACAATAAGAGATTTATCCCTAGGCCGTAGGTGGTTTAAACACACACACACACACACACACACACACACACACACACACACATCTTTTTTACCCTACAAACAATCTGTAATATAATTGTACTGCTTTTTAGTTTAACTAAAGGGGAAAGGGGCCTTTAGTCCCATTTTTGTTTCAAACTATCTCAGAAATTTCTTTTCTGAGAGATTAATGAAGAGACTTAAAGACGGTTTCCGGGTCACCAGAATGGATTGCCCTTGGTGCAGCACTATCATGTTTGTTATCTAACAACATGTAATGCATACGTATAAGCATGTAACAACATTTAAAATAATGTTTACAGATATAAAAATTTAACAGCATTTAAAAAATAGTTTACAGATATAAGCTTTTAACAGCTTTTTAAAATAATGTTACAGCTTATAACAGCATTTAAAAAATGTTACAGCATAAAAAGGGCATTTAACAGATTTAAAATAGTATTACGCATATAACAGCCCTTAACAGCTTTTAAAAATAATTTTTAAGCATAAACAGCAAAAAAAAAATTACATACACATTGCGCATAATCACACATAAGAGCATGTAGACACATAACAGATAAAAACGTATTTAACAGCTTTTACAGTATTTAATAACAGTATTTAACAGCGGATGTGATTTTGGGGGGGAGGTGCTGAAGCATTACGTAAAATAAAAGGGGGGTTAAAGCAGCGGAAAACGACGGACATGACAGAAAGTTAAAAGTAGGGGGGGATATAGTGTTGGAGTGGTTGGTTTTTTTGTTTAATAAATGTAGAAAGGGGGAAGGTTTAGGGATTGGGGAGAGCATTATAGCCCTTTTTTAAAAAGGGGAAAGGGGGGAAAAAAGAGTTTGTTAAAAATTATAAGGAAAAATTTTACTGAGTTCCAGGAAAAGTGTACGGTGGGGTTAAATTGAAAGAATTAAGGTAAGACAAAGTAGGATTGGGGAAACAAAAAAGGGGGGTTTCAGAGTGGTGGGGGATGTGTAATCAAGTGTTTACATTGAAGCATATATTGAACAGTATTTAGAAAAAGGTAGGGGAAATTTTTATTTTCATTTATGGGTTAGAAAAGGATTGATAGAGTGGATAAGGAGTAAAGTGGCAGATGTTGGGAATAATGGAATAGGTGGTAATTATTAAATGCTGTAAAGAGTTTTTAAAAGGGAAAATGTGGAGACAGAAAATGTTATCTATGGAAAAAATAGAAGAGAATGTAGAAAGTATAGTAATACCCAACCTCTTATATGGGTGTGAAGCTTGGGTTGTAAATGGCAGCGAGGAGGCGGGTTTGGAGGCAGGGAGATGCCTGTTAAGGGGAAAAGGTGGGGCAAAATTTATTAGAAAAATCGGAGTGTGGAAATTGGAGAAGGTGTGGAGTTTTTAAAATTAGTCAGGGGCTGAAGAGGGGTTGTTGAGGGGTTTGGTATTTAGGAAATGGTCAAAGTCAAATCTTCCACCGGCTTAACCAATGACCCAATAGTCACGTCAGGTCACATTCACTTAAGAAGGACACGGCATCAATCTACTAGAACAAGTAGTCAAGTCCAATCACACCCCCCTCACACCCACTTATGTTTTTATTAAACATTTTTAAAAATACACAACTCTTAGCTTCTATGACTGTATCGGGGGTTTGTTCGTAAACCACAACTCCATTACCAAACCAGTGCTTTCTTTTAAACCCCCCTGAATCTGAATTTTTCCAGCTTGAAAACCTTGCTGCGAGCCTGTTTGGCTGGAAATTTTTTTGACGCTATTTTTCATCCCTTTTTTTATTTGTTTTCCTTTTTTCACCTCGATCATACCCCCCAAATTTTTCGCCTTTCGGAGTGCAGACAGGGCCCTCAGTTATCCTTTTTAGGGAAACATCAGGGATCAACTTTTTTCACCCCCTCTTAGTTTTCCAAATTTATTCCCTTTTGAATAACTCCGACTAGCGCTTCTAGACCTAACCAAGGGTATATAATTGAACCCTGGGTTTTCATATTTATCTTCTTAAAAGAAGCCAAAGAACTGAGGGTTTATACTTTTTTTCGGTTTCAGTTAGCAACCAGAAATCTAAATTTTTTTTTCCAATCGTAATATGCAACCCTTGTCCGAAAACCAAATTTTTTCAAAATGCCACACTTTTCAGAAAATGCCACTAGCAAAGTTTTAGACCCCTCTGTCAGTGGATTGCATTTCATCAAACATATTAATTGCCCGTACCCACGATGCAACCCATCCTTGCAAATTTTATGTAGAATTTACTCATATTGTTTGCAGGAAATCTCTTGAGTTACACTATTTAGATTAAAGTTACCTTATGCCCAAATTAAAAATTAACATTTCTTCTGGGAATCACATTTCCAGTTTTAACATGATAAAAATTTAAAAAATGAAATATAGGTAAAGACAATGGTGTTTTAATATGAACACAATATAGAGAACCACTGTGTGCGTTAAAAATATTTAAGTCAGAAAATCACTGTTTTTCACACGTTAAACAGTGATTATCTTAGAGTGATTATCAAACAGTCACCCATTTAACTGTCTTAACAATAGGGAAAGATAGTTATTAAGACAAAAGGCTGCACACTCTCATATGTTGGCTTTACGTACCCCTTTGTTTCAATATATCCAGCTGACAGTACACAGACGCCACTTGACAAAAACGAGTTGAAACCTGACCCGTGTAAAATAAGGGCGCAGGATGTAAAAAGATATGACTGTACGTCCCAGAATGCCAGTGGTAACATGATTATTTCTGAGACGGAGAAGAAATCCCAGCATCACAGGAAACTCAGAGGAACAGATAAGGGAAGGAAGCAAATCCTGTGAGTGCGGTGTGTGTGGTGGTGTGTGTGTGGTGTGTGTGTGTTTTGTGTGTGGGTGTGCGAGTGTGTGTTGTATATGTGTTTTGTGTGTTGTGTTGTGTGTTGTTGTGTGTGTGTGTGTGGTGGTTGTTTTGTGTGTTGTGTGTGTGGTGTGTGTTTTGTGTGTGTTTGTTTGTTGTGTATGTGTTGTGTTGGGTTGTTTGGGGTTTGTGTGTATGTGTGTGTGTGTGTGTGTGGTGGTGTGTGGTGTTTTTGGTGTGTGTGTTGTGGTGTTTTGTGTGTGTTGTGTGGTGGTGTGTGTGTGTGGGTTGTTGGGGTGTTGTATGTGTGGTTTTGGGGGGTGTGTGTTGGTGTTGATGTGTATGGTGTGGTTTTGTGTGTGTTGGTGTGTGTGGGGTGTGTGTGTGTGTGTGGTGTGTGTGTGTGTGTGTTGTTGAGTGTTGTATGTGTGTGTGTGTTGTGTTGTGTGTTGTGTGTTGGGTGCGTGTGGGTGTGTGTGTGTGTGTGTGTATCACCTATTTGTACTCACCAATTTTTGGTTGCAGGGGTCGAGTCATAGCTCCTGGCCCCCCCTCTCGCGGATTGCTAGGGTTCTCACTCCCTGCCCCATGAGCCTTAAAAATATGTATGGTTCCTGCCTCCACCAATCACTTTCTAGGCTATTCCATGGCCCGACTCCCTTTTACTGAAGAAATACTTCCTAAATCCCTTTTATTCATCTGAGTCTTCAACTTCCAATTGTGACCTCTTGTGTCTGTGCCCCCCTCTGGGAACTTTCCCCCTTTGTCCACCTTGTCTATTTCCGCGCAGTATTTTTTATGTCGTTATCATGTCTCCCCTGACCCTCCTGTCCCCCATGTCGTCAGGGGCCCTTTTTCCCCAACCCTTTTTTGTAGGACAATCCCCGTGCTCTGGGACTAGTCTTTTTGCAAACCCTTTTCACTTTCTTAATTTTTGACGTGCTTGCTAGGTGTGACCAAAACTGGGCTGCATACTCCATTGGGCCTGACGTAAATGGTATAAGAGTTTGAAGAATCCTTACTGAGGTATCGGAACCTATCCGTAGGTTTGACAGGCACCCTATGCTGCAGCAGTTATCTGATTTATGTGCGCCTCAGAGAATCTCGGTGTTATATCACCCCAATCTTTTTTTTTGATAGGTTTTCATCTTCGGCCATTAAATTATTGTGTCTGCGGTCTTCTTTGCCCTTCCCCAACTTCATGACTTTGCTTTTGGGAGGGGTTTAAACTAAAAGAGCCAGTTGCGGACCCGGTTTTCCTGTCCGGTCTCTTGTAGTCGCCTTTCCCATCCGATTTGATTCTTCTCTTAACTTCTCCCCTCTACAAAAGGACACTTCTGAGTCTATCCCTTCCGTTTTTGTCGTCACATATACCAAGAACAGCACAGGTCCTAGGATTGACCCCTGTGGAACCCCGCTTGTCACAGGCGCCCACTCTGACACCTTGTCCCGTACCATGACTCGTTGTTGCCTCCCTGTTAGGAATTCTCTGATCCATTGCAGTGCCTTTCCTGTTATGTGTGCCTGATTCTCTAGCTTTTGCAATAACCTCTTGTGAGGAACTGTGTCAAAGGCCTTCTTGCAGTCCAAAAAAATGCAGTCGATCCACCCCTCTCTCTCTTGTCTTACTTCTGTCACCTTGTCATAAAACTCTAGTAGGTTTGTGACACAGGATTTTCCTTCCCTGAAACCGTGCTGGTTGTCAAATATACACTTGTTTCTTTCCAGGTGCTCCACCACTCTCCTCCTGATGATCTTCTCCATGACCTTGCATACTATACACGTTAGTGATACAGGTCTGTAGTTTAGTGCCTCATGAGTGTGTGTGTGTGTGTACTCACCTAATTGTACTCACCTAATTGTGGTTGCAGGGGTCGAGACTCAGCTCCTGGCCCCGCCTCTTCACTGATCGCTACTGGATCCTCTCTCTCTCTGCTTCCTGAGCTTTGTCATACCTCTTCTTAAAACTATGTATGGTTCCTGCCTCCACTACTTCACTTGCTAGGCTATTCCACTTGCTGACAACTCTATGACTGAAGAAATACTTCCTAACGTCCCTGTGACTCGTCTGAGTCTTCAGCTTCCAGTTGTGACCCCTTGTCCCTGTGTCCCCTCTCTGGAACATCCTATCTCTGTCCACCTTGTCTATTCCCCGCAGTATCTTGTATGTCGTTATCAGTCTCCCCTGACCCTTCTGTCCTCCAGTGTCGTCAGTCCGATTTCCCTTAACCTTTCCTCGTACGACATTCCCTTGAGCTCTGGGACTAGCCTTGTTGCAAACCTTTGTACTTTCTCTCAAACTTCTTGACGTGCTTGACCAGGTGTGGGTTCCAGACTGATGCTGCATACTCCAGTATGGGCCTAACATACACAGTGTACAGTGTCTTGAACGATTCTTTATTAAGGTATCGGAACGCTATTCTCAGGTTTGCCAGGCGCCCGTATGCTGCAGCGGTTATTTGGTTGATGTGTGCCTCCGGTGATGTGCTCGGTGTTATGGTCACCCCAAGGTCTTTCTCCCTGAGTGAGGTCTGTAGTCTTTGTCCACCTAGCCTATACTCTGTCTGCGGTCTTCTTTGCCCCTCCCCAATCTTCATGACTTTGCATTTGGCTGAATTGAATTCGAGAAGCCAGTTACTGGACCACATGTCCAGCCTCACCAGGTCTCTTTGCAGTCCTGCCTCATCCTCGTCCGATTTAATTCTTCTCATCAACTTCACGTCATCTGCGAACAGGGACACTTCAGAGTCATTCCTTCCATCATGTCGTTCACATATATCAAAAATAGCACTGGTCCTAGAACTGACCCCTGTGGGACCCCGCTCGTAACAGGCGCCCACTGTGATACCTCTTCACGTACCATGACTCGTTGCTGCCTCCCTGTCAGGTATTCCCTTATCCATTGCAGTGACCTTCCTTTTACGTGTGCCTGATCCTCCAGCTTCTGCACTAATCTCTTGTGGGGAACTGTGTCAAAGGCCTTCCTGCAGTCTAGGAAAACGCAATCTACCCAACCCTCTCTCTCGTGTCTTACTTCTGTTACCTTGTCATAAAACTCCAGGAGGTTTGTGATACAAGATTTGCCTTCCATGAACCCATGCTGGTTTTCATTTATAATCTTGTTCCTTTCCAGGTGTTCGACCACTCTCCTCCTGATAATCTTCTCCATGACTTTGCACACAATACATGTCAGAGACACAGGTCTGTAGTTTAGTGCCTCGTTTCTGTTTCCTTTCTTAAATATGGGGACTACATTAGCTGTCTTCCATTTCTCAGGTAGTTGCCCAGTTTCAAGGGATGTGTTGAAGATTGTGGTTAGAGGCACACACAGCATCTCTGCTCCTTCTCTAAGGACCCATGGGGAGATGTTGTCCGGTCCCATCGCCTTTGTGGTGGTCCAAGGTCACTTAAGAGCTTCTTCACTTCCTCCTCAGTTGTTCGTATGTCATCCAACATTTGTTGGTATATTCCCTTTTGATGTCCCCGTCTGTGCTGTCTTCATACAGCCCTTCCTGTCTCTACTGTAAAAACTTCCTTAAATCTCCTGTTCAGCTCCTCACATACCTCCTGATCATTTCTTGTGAGTTCTCCACCTTCTGTCCTTAATCTGATCACCTGGTCTTTGACTGTTGTCTTCCTCCTGATGTGGCTATACAACAGTTTCGGGTCAGTCTTGATTCTCGATGCTATGTCATTTTCATACTGTCGCTGGGCCTCCCTCCTTACCTGTGCATACTCATTCCTGGCTCTGCGACTGATCTCCCTATTTTCGTGTGTTCTCTGCCTTCTGTACTTTTTCCATTCTCTATTGCACTTTGTTTTTGCCTCCTTACACCGTCGGGTAAACCAGGGGCTTGCTCTGGTCTTCCCGTTGTTACTGTTGCCCTTGGGAATGAACCTTTCCACTGCCTCCTTGCATTTTGTTGCTACATATTCCATCATTTCATTTACTGGCTTTCCTGCCAGTTCTCTGTCCCACTGGACCTCCCGCAGGAAGTTCTTCAACCCTATGTAGTCCCCTCTTTTATAGTCAGGCTTTTCCCATTCTACTCCTGTTATTCTCTCCACTTGCAGCTCTACTGTGTATTCAAAGCACAGAACCACGTGGTCGCTAGCTCCTAGGGGACTCTCATACTTGATGTCCTCAATGTCTGAGCTGCCCAGGGTGAACACAAGGTCCAATCTTGCTGGTTCATCCTCCCCTCTCACTCTGGTAGTGTCCTTAACATGTTGGTGCATGAGGTTTTCCAGCACCACGTCCAACATCCTGGCTCTCCATGTTTCGGGACCCCCATGTGGCTCCAGGTTTTCCCAGTCAATCTCCCTGTGATTGAAATCCCCCATAACCAGCAACTTTGCTCTGCTGGAGTGAGCTCTTCTTGCCACCTCAGCAAGTGTGTCCACCATTGCTCTGTTGCTCTCTTCATATTCCCCTCTTGGCCTCCTGCAGTTCTGTGGTGGATTATACATCACTGCAATGACCACTTTGTGTTCCCCAGACTGAAGTGTACCTGCTATGTAGTCTCTTTCTCCCGTCTCATCTATTCCTTCCATTTTCTCGAATTTCCATCTGTTTTTTACGAGCAGAGCAACCCCACCTCCCCCCCCTGCCCCTTCTATCTTTCCTCATGATCTGGTATCCTGGTGGGAAGATTGCATCTGTTATTGTCTCCATGAGTTTTGTTTCTGTAACTGCTATGATGTCTGGGGACTTCTCGTTGATTCTTTCTTGCCATTCCTCATGTTTATTCGTTAATCCATCTGCATTTGTGTACCAAACCTTCAACTTCTGTTCTAATACTGTAACTGTGGTGCGGGGGGTGGAAACAGAGGGATCGGTGTGTGATGGTTGGTTTGGATTGTTCAGTTGCCTTGGGGGTGTCGTGGCTGGAGTCCTTCTGCAGGTGTTTCTGGGGGGTGCGCTTGTCCTTCCATTTGATCCTGGGTTATTCTGCTCTCCTTTTTCATTTCCTCCCATTTCTCCTTTCGTTTTTAAACTCTCTCTTTCATTGTCTTCCTTTCGTCCTGTGTTCTGTCTCGGTCGAGGTACACACTCCGGAACTCCTGTGTGTGTGTGTGTGTGTGTGTGTGTGTCTGTGTGTGTGTGTGTGTGTGTGTGTATGTTGTGGTGTGTGTGTGTGTTGTGTGTGTGTGTGTGTGTGTGTGTGTGTGTGTGTGTGTGTGTGTGATCTGTGTGTGTGATGTGTGTGTGTGGTGTGTGTGTGTGTGTGTGTGTGTGTGTGTGTGTGTGTGTGTGTGTGTGTGTGTGTGTGTGTGTGTATCTGTGTGTGTATGTGTGTGTGTGTGTGTGTGTGTGTGTGTGTGTGTGTGTGTGTGTGTGTGTGTGTGTGTGTGTGTGTGTGTGTGTGTGTGTGTGCGCGAGATTGACTGGCCTTTCAGTCAATCCATTGACTGAATTTGAATCTCTTTGACAAACTGATCTGAGGACGTTACATCTTCTGACACACCAGCTTCACTAACTGACCAATACCAGTAATAACTCCACCATTCATTATTAAGAATATAATAATGCTTAATACGACGCTAATATCAGGTAATACTATCAACTAATACCAGGTAATGCAATCAACTAATACCAGCTAATACCATCAACTAATACCATATCTGGTAACTTAACCTCAGTCTTCAGTTCCACTTCCTTTTATCCATCTTCTGGTTCCTCTTTCATCCATCTTCTGGTTCCTCTTTTATTCATCATCTGGTTCCTCGTTTATCCATTTTCTGGTTTCTCTTTTACCCACCTTCTAGTTCCTCTTTTATCCATCTTCTGGTTCATCTTTTATCCATCTTCTGGTTTCTCTTTTATCCATCTTCTGGTTCCTCTTTTACCCATCTTCTAGTTACTCTTTTATCCATCTTCTGGTTCCTCTTTTATCCTTCTTCTGGTTCCTCTTTTATCCATTATCTGGTTCCTTGTCTGAGTGAACGTCACTCAGTCATCTCAGTTATCTTCCTATGTAAGCTGAGGCGAGTTTGAAGGGCAAGTAAATAGGTAAGTAAGTAGGTAAGGTTATTTAGGTCCTCGTACATATAAATAGTTACATAAATTATCATAAGCAGTGGAACGTATGTCATGATGCAAGCTCCAAATGTCTGCTTCATCCCGCAATCAGATGTCCAATTTTCAGAGACTGAGCCACTGAGAAAATATCACTGGATATTGTCAGTTAGAAAATAGTGTTGAGGATCCACACAAAAAAAAATAATATTGACAAATATTTCCAGCGAGAATAAAATATCCTTCACGACTGTTGCTTTGGGAAAAGTTTATGGTTACTGGAAAAATCAGTCTAATTGGAATATTGTGATCATGTTTTATTAATGGAGAGAGAGAGAGAGAGAGACAGACAGACCTGTTGTTAAACCTCTCCACTAAGTGGCACCAGCCACTGGATGAATCCAAAG
>NC_069451.1:30140759-30193259 GCF_026875155.1 Cherax quadricarinatus | reverse complement strand
AAAGTCACCTTCTGGCCCATGGTAAGCAGATCAAAGTCACCTACTGGCCTATGCTAGGCAGGTCCAAGTCACCTAATGGCCCATGGTAGGCAGGTCCAAGTCACCTACTGGTCCATGCTATGCAGGTCCAAGTCACCTACTGGCCCATGCTAGGCAGGTTTAAGTCACCTACTGGCATGCTAGGCAGGTTCAAGTCACCTTCTGACCCATGCTAGGCAGGTCCAAGTCCCTTACTGGCCCATGCTAGGCAAGTCCAAGTAACCAACTGGCCCATGCTAGGCAGGGTCAAGTCACCTACTGGCCCATGCTAGGCAGGCTTAATTCACCTTCTGACCCATGCTAGGCAGGTCCAAGTCACCTACTGACCCATGCTAGGCAGGTGCAAGTCACCTACTGGCCCATGCTAGGCAGGTTTAATTCACCTTCTGACCCATGCTAGGCAGGTCCAAGTCACCTACTGACCCATGCTAGGCAGGTGCAAGTCACCTACTGGCCCATGCTAGGCAGGCCCAAGTCACCTACTGGCCCATGCTAGGCAGGTCTAAGTCACCTACTGGTCCATGCCAAGCAGGTCAAAGTCACCTATGGGCCCATGCTAGGCAGGTCAAAGTCACCTACTGGCCCATGGTAGGCAGATCAAAGTCACCTACTGGCCCATGCTAGGCAGGTCCAAGTCACCTAATGGCCCATGGTAGGCAGGTCCAAGTCACCTACTGGCCCATGGTAGGCAGGTCCAAGTCACCTAATGGCCCATGCTAGGCAGGTCCAAGTCACCTACTTGCCCATGCTAGGCAGGTTTAAGTCACCTTCTGACCCATGCTAGGCAGGTCCAAGTCCCCTACTGGCCCATGCTAGGCAGGTCCAAGTCACCTACTGGCCCATGCTAGGCAGGTCCAAGTCACATTCTGGCCCATGCTAGGCAGGTCCAAGTCTCCTACTGGCCCATGCTAGGCAGGTCCAAGTCACCTACTGGCCAATGCTAGGCAGGTCCAAGTCACCTACTGGTCCATGCTAGGCAGGTTCCAGTCACCTTCTGATCCATTCTAGGCAGGTCCAAGTCACCTACTGGCCCATGCTAGGCAGGCCCAAGTCACCTACTGGTCCATACTAAGCAGGTGAAAGTCACCTACTGGCCCATCCTAGGCAGGTCCAAGTCACCTACTGGCCCATGCTAGGCAGGTCCAAGTCACCTACTGGCCCATGCTAGGCAGGTTCAAGTCACCTTCTGACCCATGCTAGGCAGGTCCAAGTCACCTACTGACCCATGCTAGGCAGGTGCAAGTCACCTACTCGCCCATGCTAGACATGTCTAAGTCACCTACTGGTCCATGCTAAACAGGTCAGAGTCACCTACTGGCCCATGTTCGGCAGGTCAAAGTCACATACTGGCCCATGGTAGTCAGATCAAAGTCACCTACTGGCCCATGCTATGCAGGTCTAAGTCACCGAATGGCCCATGCTAGGTAGGTCCAAGTCACCTACTGGCCCATGGTAGGCAGGTCCAAGTCACCTACTGGCCCATGCTAGGCAGGTTCAAGTAACCTTCTGACCCATGGTAGGCAGGTCCAAGTCACCTACTGGCCCATGCTAGGCAGGTCCAAATCACCTACTGGCCCATGCTAGACAAGTCCTTCTCAAACCCAAACGTACTAACGAAAGTATTCGAACAACCCATTTTCCAGGTTACCCGAAGAACTGGAGGGTGAAGGTGACTTCGTGAGACAGTGTTACGAGGTGTGTAGTGGCGCTCCTGGAAGTTCTTCATCAGGTGTGTAGTTTCGCTCCTGGAAGTTGTTCATCAGGTGTGTAGTGGCGCTTTTGGAAGTTCTTCATCAGGTGTGTAGTGGCGCTTTTGGAAGTTCTTCATCAGGTGTGTAGTGGCGCTCCTGGAAGTTGTTCATCAGGTGTGTAGTGGCGCTTTTGGAAGTTCTTCATCAGGTGTGTAGTGGCGCTTTTGGAAGTTCTTCATCAGGTGTGTAGTGGCGCTCCTGGAAGTTGTTCATCAGGTGTGTAGTGGCGCTTTTGGAAGTTCTTCATCAGGTGTGTAGTGGCGCTTTTGGAAGTTCTTCATCAGGTGTGTAGTGGCGCTCCTGGAAGTTGTTCATCAGGTGTGTAGTGGCGCTTTTGGAAGTTGTTCATCAGGTGTGTAGTGGCGCTTTTGGAAGTTCTTCATCAGGTGTGTAGTGGCGCTCCTGGAAGTTGTTCATCAGGTGTGTAGTGGCGCTTTTGGAAGTTCTTCATCAGGTGTGTAGTGGCGCTCCTGGAAGTTGTTCATCAGGTGTGTAGTGGCGCTCCTGGAAGTTGTTCATCAGGTGTGTAGTGGAGCTCCTGGAAGTTGTTCATCAGGTGTGTAGTGGAGCTCCTGGAAGTTCTTCATCAGGTGTGTAGTGGCGCTCCTGGAAGTTGTTCATCAGTTGTGTAGTGGAGCTCCTGGAAGTTGTTCATCAGGTGTGTAGTGGCGCTCCTGGAAGTTCTTCATCAGGTGTGTAGTGGAGCTCCTGGAAGTTGTTCATCAGGTGTGTAGTGGAGCTCCTGGAAGTTGTTCATCAGGTGTGTAGTGGCGCTCCTGGAAGTTCTTCATCAGGTGTGTAGTGGCGCTCCTGGAAGTTGTTCATCAGGTGTGTAGTGGCGCTTTTGGAAGTTCTTCATCAGGTGTGTAGTGGCGCTCCTGGAAGTTGTTCATCAGGTATGTAGTGGCGCTCCTGGAAGTTCTTCATCAGGTGTGTAGTGGCGCTCCTGGAAGTTGTTCATCAGGTGTGTAGTGGCGCTCCTGGAAGTTGTTCATCAGGTGTGTAGTGGAGCTCCTGGAAGTTCTTCATCAGGTGTGTAGTGGAGCTCCTGGAAGTTGTTCATCAGGTGTGTAGTGGAGCTCCTGGAATTTCTTCATCAGGTGTGTAGTGGCGCTCCTGGAAGTTGTTCATCAGGTGTGTAGTGGCGCTCCTGGAAGTTCTTCATCAGGTGTTGTATATAAAGTGTTTATAGGTGAACCTGGCAGATTGTATTTTTTGTGTGTATGGTGATATAATGGTGACTGATAGACAGTGTATATGGTGATATAATGGTGACTGATAGACAGTGTATATGGTGATATAATGGTGACTGATAGACAGTGTATATGGTGATATAATGGTGACTGATAGACAGTGTATATGGTGATATAATGGTGACTGATAGTGTATGGTGATATGATGGTGACTGATAGACAGTGTATGGTGATATGATGGTGACTGATAGACAGTGTATATGGTGATATAATGGTGACTGATAGACAGTGTATATGGTGATATAATGGTGACTGATAGACAGTGTATATGGTGATATAATGGTGACTGATAGACAGTGTATATGGTGATATAATGGTGACTGATAGACAGTGTATATGGTGATATAATGGTGACTGATAGACAGTGTATGGTGATATGATGGTGACTGATAGACAGTGTATATGGTGATATAATGGTTACTGATAGACTGTGTATATGGTGATATAATGGTGATTGATAGACAGTGTATATGATGATATAATGGTGACTGATAGACAGTGTATATGGTGATATAATGGTGATTGATAGACAGTGTATATGATGATATAATGGTGATTGATAGACAGTGTATATGATGATATAATGGTGATTGATAGACAGTGTATATGGTGATATAATGGTGATTGATAGACAGTGTATATGATGATATAATGGTGATTGATAGACAGTGTAGGTTGTGATATAATGGTGACTGACAGTGTAAGTGGTGTAACAGGTGATCCTGCCAGACTAATAGACACGGTATTTACAGGTAACCTTGGTATTCGCTATATATGGTGTCACACCTCCACAAACAAACCACCGTACCGGTGGCTTCACGACTCACTTGCCGCGAGTTCAAACCCCACCCACGCCACGATTTTTACATATGGTACTACGCCGTGTGTTTACAGCACCAACCAGAAGAATGTCAAGAAAAAAAGATGAAAGTTGGTGTTTTACATTATCTGGTGTTTTTTCTGCCCCACTGACAGGCTCAGCGTGGAGAACTCAGCTAGTATCGACGTTGAAGCATCTTCGTGTAATGTTGCGTCGAGAAATATTGACAGCTGCAACTGACAGTATGGAAGGTACGGCCTGGGACCTGTTAAATGACTCTAACATTTCATTTTGTATTTTTTAACTTGTCTATCAGTATCTGAGTCAGAGACAGAGAGAGAGAATTGTGTGTGTGTGAGTGTGTGTGTGTGTGAGTGTGTATGTGTGTGTGTGTGTGTGTGTGTGTGTGTGTGTGTGTGTGTGTGTGTACTCACCTAATTGTGGTTGCAGGGGTCGATACTCAGCTCTTGGCCCCGCCTCTTCACTAAACGCTACTAGGTCCTCTGTTTCCCTGCTCCACGAGCTTTATCATACCTCGTCTTAAAACTATGCATGGTTCCTGCCTCCACTACCTCACTAGCTAGACTATTCCACTTCCTGACTACTCTATGACTGAAGAAATACTTCCTAACATTCCTTTGACTCATCTGGGTCTTCAACTTCCAATTGTGACCCCTTGTTTCTGTGTCCCCTCTCTGGAACATCCTGTCTCTGTCCACCTTGTCTATTCCACGCAATATTTTGAATGTCGTTATGATGTCTCCCCTGACCCTCCTGTCCTCCAGTGTCGTCAGGCCGATTTACCTTAACCTTTCTTCGTAGGACATTCCCTTTAGCTCTGGAACTAACCTTGTCACAAGCCTTTGCACTTTCTCTAGTTTCTTGACGAGCTGAATCAAGTGTGGGTTCCAAAATGGTGTTGCATACTCCAGTATGGGCCTGACGTACACGGTGTACATTGTCTTTAGCGATTCCTTACTAAGGTATCGGAACGCTATTCTCAGGTTTGCCAGGCGCCCATATGCTGCAGCAGTTATCTGGTTGATGTGCGCTTCCGGAGACATGCTCGGTGTTATACTCACCCCAAGATCTTTCTCCTTGAGTGAGGTTTGCAGTCTTTGGCCACCTAGCCTATACTCCGTCTGCGGTCTTCTTTGCCCTTTCCCGATCTTCATGACTTTGCATTTGGCGGGGTTAAATTCGAGAAGCCAGTTGCTGGACCAGTTGTCCAGTCTGTCCAGGTCTCTTTGAAGGTCCTACCTGATCCTCATCTGATGTGTGTGTGTCTGTGTGTGTTATTGAGCTGATTCTAACGAAACATAGTACATGTATACCGGTATATATCAACGCCCGTACTCATACATAAGATCATAAGTAAGAAGGAACACTGTAACAGGCCTACTGACCCATGCGAAGCAGGTCCATGCCACCCCCCGGCCAAGAACAATGACCACCTAGTCAGGTCACTTCCACATAAGGAAGGGGCACGGCACCAGACCTGCTAGCTCAAACTAGTCAGGTCCAACTCACACCCACCCACACCCACTCATGTATTTATCCAACCTATTTTTAAAATTACACAAGGTCTTAGCTTCTATGACGGTACTCGGGAGTTTATACCACTCATCCACATCTCTATTACCAAACCAGTGCTTGCAGTTTCAAAGGTTTCTTTAGCGATGTTAGAAAGTTTTTCGGCACATTCAGTTAAGTAAGCTTGGGTAGCTGGAGAGAAGGAGTGCTTGGAGTTGGAGAGTTGTGCGGGAGTAGACTTAGGGATCACCTTCTCTGCCAGGCAATCTTGTAGGAAGTTGTGTCTGTTGCGATAGCTGTGAGCACGAAGAAGGGTGTCCAAATATCGTCTGCATGAAATGTCCATTATGTTGCGGTGTCCGACAGATTGTAATAATGTGTAGATGAACATCAAAATGGTATACAATACCGACAGGTTGTTAGGTAAGACACATATGCAACAGTTAGACAACTTTATTCCGAAACGTTTCGCCTACACAGTAGGCTTCTTCAGTCGAATACAGAAAGTAGGCAGGAACAGTAGAGATGTGAAGACGTTTCGGAATAAAGTTGTCTAACTGTTGCATATGTGTCTTACCTAACAACCTGTCGGTATTGTATACCATTTTGATGTTCATCTTGTCAGACACTGCAACACGTGGCATCTTGGTACAGAAAACACCTTGGACAAGCTTTTCAAGTGAGAAGGGTTGGATCTGAGAGGGACATGACCTCTCAGTTGCCTCTCACTACTACTACTACTAATACTACTACTACTACCCTGCACCTCTCCTTCCGACAGTATTTAAGTCTCCGCACTGTCGCTTAATCTTCAGATAGTTCCTGACTATGGAACTGAACTTCTCCAGGCCGAGGGACTGACAACCTCAAATTCTACTACTTTAAGGGTGATGGACTGATTACATCGTCTTCACATCTCTACTGTTCCTGCCTACTTTCTGTATTCGACTGAAGAAGCCTACTGTGTAGGCGAAACGTTTCGGAATAAAGTTGTCTAACTGTTGCATATGTGTCTTACCTAACAACCTGTCGGTATTGTATACCATTTTGATGTTCATCTTGTCAGACACTGCAACACGTGGCATCTTGGTACAGAAAACACCTTGGACAAGCTTTTCAAGTGAGAAGGGTTGGATCTGAGAGGGACATGACCTCTCAGTTGCCTCTCACTACTACTACTACTAATACTACTACTACTACCCTGCACCTCTCCTTCCGACAGTATTTAAGTCTCCGCACTGTCGCTTAATCTTCAGATAGTTCCTGACTATGGAACTGAACTTCTCCAGGCCGAGGACTGACAACCTCAAATTCTACTACTTTAAGGGTGATGGACTGATTACATCGTCTTCACATCTCTACTGTTCCTGCCTACTTTCTGTATTCGACTGAAGAAGCCTACTGTGTAGGCGAAACGTTTCGGAATAAAGTTGTCTAACTGTTGCATATGTGTCTTACCTAACAACCTGTCGGTATTGTATACCATTTTGATGTTCATCTTGTCAGACACTGCAACACGTGGCATCTTGGTACAGAAAACACCTTGGACAAGCTTTTCAAGTGAGAAGGGTTGGATCTGAGAGGGACATGACCTCTCAGTTGCCTCTCACTACTACTACTACTAATACTACTACTACTACCCTGCACCTCTCCTTCCGACAGTATTTAAGTCTCCGCACTGTCGCTTAATCTTCAGATAGTTCCTGACTATGGAACTGAACTTCTCCAGGCCGAGGGACTGACAACCTCAAATTCTACTACTTTAAGGGTGATGGACTGATTACATCGTCTTCACATCTCTACTGTTCCTGCCTACTTTCTGTATTCGACTGAAGAAGCCTACTGTGTAGGCGAAACGTTTCGGAATAAAGTTGTCTAACTGTTGCATATAAGAACATAAGAACGAAGGAACACTGCAGAAGGCCTACTGGCCCATGCGAGGCAGGTCCAAGTCTCCTACCGGCTTAAGCCAATGCACCCAACCTAGTCAGGTCAGGTCACATTGACTTAAGGGAGGAACACGGCAACCGACCTGGTAGCACAAGCTATCAGGTCTAACTCACACCCACCCACATCCACTCATGTATTTATCCAACCTATTTTTAAAGCTACACAACGTTCTGGCCTCTATAACGGTACTTGGGAGTTTGTTCCACTCATCCACAACTCTATTACCAAACCAGTACTTTCCTATATCCTTCCTGAATCTGAATTTTTCCAACTTAAAACCATTGCTGCGAGTCCTGTCTAGGCTAGATATTTTCAGCACACTATTTACATCCCCTTTATTTATTCCTGTCTTCCATTTATACACCTCAATCATATCCCCCCTAATTCTACGTCTTTCTAGAGAGTGCAGATTCAGGGCCCTTAGTCTATCCTCATAGGGAAGGTTTCTGATACATGGGATCAACTTTGTCATCCTCCTTTGTACATTTTCCAGAGAATTTATATCCATTCTGTAATAAGGTGACCAAAACTGTGCAGCATAATCTAAATGAGGCCTAACCAAGGATGTATAGAGTTGAAGAACAACCTGAGGACTCCTATTATTTATGCTTCTTGATATGAAGCCAAGGATTCTATTAGCTTTATTGCGAACACTTATGCACTGTTGTCTTGGTTTCAGATTACTGCTAACCAGAACTCCTAAATCTTTTTCGCAATCCGTAATATTAAGATCTACATTATTTAGTTTATATGTGGCATGGTTATTGTCCTGTCCAACATTTAGAACTTTGCATTTGTCTATATTAAACTGCATCTGCCACTTCTCCGACCACTGCATCAGTCTATTCAAATCTTCCTGGAGTGCTCGAATGTCCTCGTCAGAATGAATTCGACGGCCTATTTTTGGTGTCATCGGCAAACTTGCCGATGTCGCTCTTTATGCCCTCATCTATGTCGTTTATGTAGATTGTGAACAGCAGGGGGCCCAACACTGACCCCTGTGGAACACCGCTCGTGACACTTCCCCACTCTGATTTCTCCCCATTTATGCAAACTCTCTGCTGCCTATTTGTCAACCATGCCTCTATCCAGGAAAAAATTTCTCCTCCTATTCCATGTGCTTTAATTTTCCTCAATAGTCTCTGATGTGGGACCCTGTCAAAAGCCTTACTGAAGTCCATATACACAATATCATATTCATTACCATGATCTACCTCCTCAAATACCTTAGTGAAAAAAGTTAATAAATTCGTAAGGCAGGAACGCCCCTTTGTAAAACCATGCTGAGATTCGTTGATTAATTTATGCTTTTCAAGGTGGCTACGAACTGCCTCGGCAATTATTGATTCCATAAATTTTCCCACTATGGAGGTTAGGCTTATTGGTCTATAGTTCGAAGCTAAGGACCTGTCACCTGTTTTGAAAATAGGTATCACATTTGCCATTTTCCACTTATCTGGCACCATGCCAGTTTGTAGTGATATGTTGAAAAGATTAGCCAAAGGTGTGCTAAGCTCCTCTTTACATTCCTTTAGAACCCTTGCATACAGTTCATCAGGGCCTGGGGATTTGTTAGGTTTTAATTTATCTATTTGCCTAAGGACCATGTCACTTGTGACCCTAATAGTACACAGTTTATTATCGTCCTGTTCTACATAATTTATCATTATTGGAATATCGCTGGTATCCTCCTGTGTAAAAACTGAGAGGAAGTATGTGTTAAAAATTCTACACATTTCCTTATCACTGTCAGTGAGCTGACCCGAGGAACTTTTGAGTGGGCCTATCTTGTCCCTGATCTTACTTCTGATCCCTGAAAGAATCCTTTTGGGTTAGTTTCGTTTCTTTTGCAATTTTTAACCTAAATTTTTCTTTTTTGCTTTCAATTTCCCCTTTTTTTTATTTCTCTCTTTAATGAAATATCGATTTTCAATTCCCCCTTCCTCTTTTGTTTGCCTATATATCCCCTTCTTTTGACCAATCAGAATTTTAATTATTGTTCACCCATTTAGGATCTTTTTTGTTTGATCTATTTCCCTATTTGGAACATAATTGACTGAGCAGTAGAACTTGCCCGGGAAAGCATCATATCGGCAACCATCACCCCCTACCTGACCCTTAGAGGTCTTTCCGTTCAGCCCCCCAAAAGAAATTTTTTCCCGGCCTATGAAATCAGCCAGCGAAAGTCAGGGAGGGAGACTTGATTGCCATTATTGGGGGAATTTCCAGATATATTAAAACTGATGTTTTGTGATCACTTTCCCCCAAGCTCATCTTTAAAACCTAAAGATTTTAATTTTGTTTCCCTACGGGCAAAACCAAGTAAAGGGGAGGTTTTTTCCCCCTGTTGGCTCTGTCACAAATTTTTTTTAAAAAAACAACCCGGGATCGTTCAAGAAGTCACCTGACTCTAAATTTCCTGTCAAATTGCTCCAGTCAATCTGTTTTTAGTTGAAATCCCCATTAGCACAAAAATTTTCGTATGTAGATGCCTTACAAATTTCGTCCCATAAAGTTTCTGCCCCCCTATCAAGATTTGGGGCCCCTGTAAATCACCCCCAAAATTGTTTTTCTCGGCCTCGAAAGCTGTAACCAAACAGATTCAGTGGCTGAGTTTCAAATTTTAATATTTGTTAACACAACAATTTAAAAATTGTCTCTGACATACATCGCTACCCCCCCTTTCCCCTGTTGCCCTGCAGTGTGGAATAATTTATAGCCTTGTAGTGACTTTCAAGGGCATCTCTCTTTTTTCAAAATTTGACCGGGTTTCCCTGTTATAGAATAATACTTGTCTTGCACTTGAAATTTAATCTTAGCTCATTTTCTTATTTTTACACCCTCTATTAGTAAGTAAACCTTAAGGGAGTAGCCCCTTTTGCTGCCTCTGCTGCCCCCCTTTGTTTGCTGCCCGATTTTTGTCTTTATTTATAACTTCATGCAAATCCCTTTTATACATTTATGTTTCCCCCCGGTGTTGAAACCTGCTTGTTTCCCACACACACCATACCTCTATCTTCCTCATTTAAAAACATAGGCATTTAAACCAAGGGCCTTCTCAATCGAGTCTGCAAGTGCTACCCCCCACCCCCAGAGGATGTCCCCCCACCCCTTTGCTACTACATGTTTCCCATAAAAAAGTTTCCAGTTGTCAATAAATGGGATTGAAATTTCCCTTTGCGTATCTGTTAGCCAGAAATTTTACACCATTGCCCTAGAAAAACCATTCTTTCCTACCCCCCTTCTGGAAAAGAGCTACAAGATTGGGATCCCTCCTTAGTTTAAATGAAATCTAAGTGACCGTACTTATTAGCAGTCTTCTCTCTACCCTTCCCCAATATCATTTCCCCACACGAGACAGATAATGGCTTGCCCCCATTACCTGCATGTATTACCCACCCTTGTTGACAATGTCTCCAACACCAGCTCCAGGGAAGCCACTCATCCTCATCTTCTTATTCCTTTAAAAACCCGGGTCAATGTATCTTCCCTGAGAGTCCCCAACCACAAGAATGCGCTTCCCCCATTAGCAGGGCAGTGTACCCTTCCCTTCACTGGCCACTGAAGTAGTTTCATCCTGAAAACAAGAAGCGATTTCCCCCTTCGATCTTCACTCTTAATTTTCCTTACTCTGATGGCCTTTCCATTACGTAACTACTGCCACTGTAGCAGGGGGGGCTGCCCTCACTGCGGGTACCTTTTGTGCCTCCCCAACTACAGCCCCCTCACACGAGAGCGACTGCACCTCGTGCTAGAAGCCTCATTCCCCAAACTCCACCACCTCACACTCTCTCCCCGCCCATTTAGGGGGACCTTCAGCCCCCTAAACTCCTCTGGAGAAGCAAGACCTCCTCCCTTAACTCTCCAAACCTCAATTTTAAAAAACTGCAGAAGCAAGCCATGCTTTGAACCGTCCACATAATCCCCAAGGCAGCTAGGGTTGTGACCCCACGTTGCCTTCCCCTACTAACTACTAATATACTAAACTACCCTGCACCTCTCCTTCCGACAGTATTTAAGTCTCCCCACGTCGCTTAATTTCAGATGTTCCTGACTATGGAACTGAACTTCTCCAGGGGGGAGGGACTGACAACCTAAAAATTTATACTTTTAAGGGTGAGGATGATACATGTCTTCACACCTACTGTTGCCCACTTTCTGTATTCGCTGAAGAAGCCTACTGTGAGGCGAAGTTTCGGAATAAAATTGTCAACTGTTGCATATGTGTCTTACCTAACAACCCCCCGTCGGGATTGTATACCATTTTGATGTTCATCTTTTAGACACTGCAACACGTGGCACTTGGTACAGAAAACACTTTGGGCAAGTTTTTTCAAGTGGAAAAAGGGTTTGGATCTGGAGGGACTGACCCTCATTGCCCCCTTTACTACTATTACTAATCTACTACAAAATACCCCGCAACCCTCCTTCCGACAGTATTTAAGTCTGCACTGTCGTTAATCTTCGTAGTTCCTGCTAGGGAAATGAACTTCTCCAGGCCGAGGGATGACAACTCAAAAATTTTATACTTAAAGGGTGAGGACTGATTACATCGTCTTCAAATCTTTATGTTCCTGCCTCTTTTGTATTCGACTGAAGAAGCCCACTGTGTAGGCGAAACGTTTCGGGAAAAAAGTTGTTTTTAACTGTTGCATATGTTTCTTACCCAACAACCTGTCGGTATTGTAACCATTTTTTATGTTCTCTTGTCGACACTGCAACACGTGGCATCTTGGTACGAAAACACCTTGGCAAACTTTTTCAAGTGAGAAGGTTGGGTCTGAGAGGGACATGCCCCTCAGTTGCCCTACTCTACTACTACTAATACTCTATACTACCCTGCACCTCTTTTCCTTCCCACATATTTTTAAATCTCCGCACTGGCTTAATCTTCAATAGTTCCCGACTATGGAAATGAACTTTTCCCCCGAGGAGCAACCCAAATTCTACTACTTTAAGGGGGATGGACGATTACATCTCTTTACATCTTACTGTTTCCTGCCCACTTTCGTATTCATGAAGAAGCCATGTTAGGGGAAACGTTTCGGAATAAAGTTGTCTAACTGTTGATATGTGTCTTTCCCCAACAATAAGTGTAGAATTAAGATAATATGTAAGTTAAGGACACAATGCAACTAATGTGAATTTTATTTTGGGACGTTTCGCTCTCCAGGAGCTTTATCAACCGTTACAAACAGCGGATGTAGATGAATGGTTCAGAGAACCGAAGTTTATAAAATTTTACACATGTGAACCTTTTGGGGATCTTTTTTGGGGAAACGTTTCGCCCACGGTGGTTCATAGTCCTACAAGGAGAATCTTGAGAAAAAGGGGGGAGAATGAGGTAATCAGTCCCTCAAACCCTTTATCGATGTGGTCGTCATCAATCTTGAATAGAATACGGCATACGGGGGAGAAGCAGCTTTTAAACCCTAGGCAGGAGAGGGTGCAGCAGTCGTAGGTGGTGTCACATTTGTTCAATGTGGGAAAAGGTCGTGCCCAAAATTAGGCAAAAGAAGAATTTTCCCCCGTATTAAGATCCAAGAAATTGCAGTGCCTGACGGTTTCTTGGGGACGACCCCCCCTTCCCCATTAACAAATGTGACCCCACCTATGACTGCTGCACCCTCCTGTCTACGGGTTTTTGCTCCCTTTTCCGACGTTTTTCCGTATTCTATTCAAGATTGAGGACTGACCACTCGCTCAAGTTTGGGGGTGATTACCCATTCTCTCCTGTTCTTCAAGATTCTCCTTTGAAGGACTGATGAAGACCCTGTGGCGAAAAAGTTTTCCCCCCCAAAAAAGATACCCAAAAGTTTCACTGTGTTAATTTATCAAACGTCGGACACCGCAAATAATGGACATTTTATGCAGGACGTTATTTGACACCCCTTTTCCGTGTACGCTATCAAACAGACAAAACTTCCTCAAGATTTTTCCTGGGCCCAGAAGGTGATCCCCAAGTCTACTCCCGCCAAATTCCAACTCCAAGCACTCCTTCTCTCCAGCTACCCAAAGTTACTTAATGATGTGGGCCGAAGAATTTTTAACATCGCTAAGGAAACCTTTGAAACTGCAAGGAATATGAGGGCCAATCTTCAGACTGGCCAACACACTGCTGAGCATATTCTCAGCACAGTCACCACAGCCAACCTCCAACAGAAGATCAAACTCAATCGCAAACTTCAGTACCTCTGCACTAACAGTCGATGGAAGGAAATGGGACGCGGATCCCTGATAAACAACCTATCGTCACGCACCGAGAAACAAGCACTGAGTCTGGGACTCAAATTTACCACCAACATACGCAAACCTAACTATCAACTCAACCTAGTTACCAGGATGAAGATTGAGACACTTATGCAGCATATGGGAATCTTTATTCAGGAAACGTATCGCCACACAGTGGCTTCATCAGTCCAATACAAAGAGGAAGGCGTAAGGAGAGGAGAAGTATGAGGTAATCAGTCCCTCAGCCTGGATTCGATGTGTTCAGTCCATCAATCTTGTAGAATGTACATTCTACAAGATTGATGGACTGAACACATCGACTCCAGGCTGAGGGACTGATTACCTCATACTTCTCCTCTCCTTACGCCTTCCTCTTTGTATTGGACTGATGAAGCCACTGTGTGGCGATACGTTTCCTGAATAAAGATTCCCATATGCTGCATAAGTGTCTCAATCTTCAACTTGTCGGTTTTTCAAACCATTCATCACACACTAGTTACCAGGAACCATAGACACAGTAACAGCAACTTCCAGAAGGGTTATATACAGGGCCTTCTCACTGCAGCTTTATGTGAACCTTCTTCTTCTAATATTCCTAGACGATACATCACTGCCCTTAAGGACCTCCCCAACGACCCCAACATTATCGTCACCACCGCCGACAAAGGAGGTGGAGTCGTCATACTCAACACCAGTGACTACAACACTAAAATGATGGACCTTTTGAGTGATCAGTCTACATACGAACCCATCAGCACTCAACAGTGGGAGACATTCACCAAAGACTTTCTATACAAAACCAGACAAATACTCAAACGCACTAGAGAAGGGAAGAAACTTCTATTCCTGTTACCCAGCAACCCTAAACCAGCACACATGTATGGTTTACCCAAGACCCATAAACACAATATTCCTCTCAGACCAATCACGTCAAGTATAGGCAGTGCTCCACACAAACTAGCCGGAGTTCTTGCCAAACATCTTTCCTGCCTTCTGGGGACCATCAGCCCCGCTCATCTTAAACACTCAGGCGACCTTCTCAACTGCATCCGAAACCTCTCCATCCGTAACAAAAAACTAAATAGTTTGGACGTGACTTCCCTCTTCACAAAAGTACCTACCACAAAAGCCATCGAGGTTCTACGACGTAAAGTCAATCATGACCTTAATCTTCCTCTACCTCCCGGAGATTTCGTTGACTTGATTGAGCTCTGTGTTAATTTCAACTGTTTTTCTTTCAATAACAAGCTCTACAAACAAACCTACGGCATGGGAATGGGGTCCCCCATCAGTGCCGTCCTAGCCAACTTATACATGGAACACCTAGAGTCCGAACACTTCGCCAACATCATCCCTTCAAGCGTCACTTGGTTACGTTACGTCACGACGTCCTCGTAATAACTCCAAAACGTTTTGATGTACGGGATCTTCAGGCAAGGCTCAACGCAGTTGAACCTGCGATCCAGTTTACACTAGAAGAAGAGTCCAATGACAAGCTACCTTTCCTCGACGTCCTCATTCACAAAGTAGACAACAACCTAAGATTTCAAGTTTATCGGAAACCTACCAATAAAAATGATCTCCCACACTTCTATTCCAGTCAAGATACCAAGACCAAAAGAGGCATAATCATCGGGTTTTTCCTAAGAGCATACCGAATTTGTAGTCCTGAGTTTCTTGACGAGGAGTGTACATACATTCACCAAACATTCACTGAGTTACATTTTCCTTCTTTTTTCATCAAAGACTGCAAGAAAAGAGCTCTTCAGATCATTAATTCTCCACGCACCAACACCACTCCCAGCAAAGTTATAATTCTTCCCAACAGCCAGGTTGTTAGGTAAGACACATATGCAACAGTTAGGTATCTTTATTTCGAAACGTTTCGCCTACACAGTAGGCTTCTTCAGTCTGTACTCGACTGAAGAAGCCTACTGCGTAGGCGAAACGTTTCGAAATAAAGATACCTAACTGTTGCATATGTGTCTTACCTAACAATCTGTCGGTATTTTATACCATTTTAATGTTCAACAGCCAGGTTGCACTGAACGTTTCTAAAGTACTTTCACAAGCTAACACCAGAGTGGCCATCGCTTCCAGCACTTCAATAAAGGATCTGACCAGGACAAAATCAAAGTCCCACGAACCAGTCAATGCAGGAGTTTACACTATACCCTGTGGAGGCTGCGACAAGATTTATGTAGGTAAAACAGCAAGAAACCTCGACACCCGCTTCAATGAACACATTTACGCATGTAGGAACGATAACTTGAACAACGCCTGTGTACAACACCGAAATTCCTCCAATCACCTCATGAAATTCAGAGACGCCAAATTAGTGATCAAAGAAACTAATTTCCGCAGACGCAAGTGTCTCGAGTCAGCACTAATCGCTGTTTCGAATACAATTAAACAAAACAAAGGCAGCTTCACCATCTCTGAAGTCTTAGCAAGAATCCTCCTGAAAACAGTAAACCCTGCCATCACATAGTCTCTCCTGTTATACTACACAAAGCACATTACAGAGAGTGAACACTGAAACAAGCTGCCTCTATCCAGTCCATATTTGTCTAATCTATTTTTATGTTACCCAAGTAAAAGCTTTTATAACCTTTAACTCATGTACGAATTAATTGCTCTACCCTATTGTATTACTACTACTACTACTACACTTATGTCACTACTACTACTACTACTACTACCACTAGTATTGCACCTCACTCTGAGCCTATATATACCCTCTGTGTCCGTGTACTGTTTGTAACGGCTTGACAAAGCTCCTGGAGAGCGAAACGTTGCCACAATAAAATGTCACATTAGTTGCACTTGTGTCCTTTTACTTTACATATTGTCGGTAATTCTACCAACATTATTACAAGTGAATGTAATTTAAGAGTCTTCAATCTTTCTTCATAAGGAAGATTTCAAATGCTATGTATTAATTTAGTCATTCTACGCTGAATGTTTTCTAACGAATTTATGTCCATTTTGTAATATGGAGACCAGAACTGAGCTGCATAATCTAGGTGAGGCCTTACTAATGATGTATAAAGCTGCAGTATGACCTCTGGACTTCTGTTGCTTACACTTCTTGATACAAATCCCAGTAATCTATTTGCCTTATTACGTACGCTTAGGCATTGCTGTCATGGTTTAAGGTTGCTGCTCACCATAACCCCCAAGTCTTTTTCGCAATATGTATGGCTAAGTTCTACATTATCTAACTTATAAGTGCTAGGGTTATGGACACTCCCGAACTTCAGAACCTTGCATTTATCTACATTGAACTGCATCTGCCACTTTTCTGACCAAGAATAGAGTTTGTTTAAATCCTCCTGAAGTTCCCTAACATCTAAGTTTGAATCAATTATCCTACCTATCTTTGTGTCATCAGCGAATTTGCTCATATCACTAGTAATTCTCTCATCAAGATCATTGATATATATTATAAACAACAACGGGCCCAAGACTGATCCCTGTGGAACACCACTTGTTACAGATCCCCACTCGGATTTAACCCCATTTATGGACACTCTCTACTTCCTGTCAGTGAGCCATGACTCGATCCACGAGAGCACTTTTCCCCCAATGCCATGAGCTGTCACTTTCTTTAACAGTCTTTGGTGCGGAACTCTATCAAAAGCCTTACTAAAATCTAAGTAAATAATATCAAATTCTTTATCGTGGTCAA
This sequence comes from Cherax quadricarinatus, assembly GCF_026875155.1. Classification (NCBI taxonomy): domain Eukaryota; kingdom Metazoa; phylum Arthropoda; class Malacostraca; order Decapoda; family Parastacidae; genus Cherax; species Cherax quadricarinatus. The sequence continues at coordinate 30,175,991 of NC_069451.1, read as the reverse complement.
CAGCCTCAAAAGCTTTACTGAAGAAAGTTAATAAATTAGTTAGACAAGAACAGCCTCTTGTGAATCCATGCTGAGTATCATTAATCAAGCTATGCTTATCGAGATGGCTTCTTATAATCTCAGCTATAATTGACTCAAGTAATTTGCCAACAATTGAGGTCAAGCTTATTGGGCCGTAATTTGACGGTAACGACTTGTCCCCTGTTTTAAAAATAGGAATTACATTAGCCATCTTCCACATATCAGACACTACACCTGTTTGAAGAGATAAATTAAAAATATTAGTTAAAGGTTCACAGAGTTCCATTTTGCATTCCTTAAGAACCCTTGAAAAAACCTCATCAGGACCCGGTGACTTATTTTGCTTCAGTCTGTCTATCTGCTTCACAACCATTTCACTAGTCACTGTGATGTTACATAATTTATCTTGTTCTGGCCCACTATAAAAATTAATTACTGGAATATTGTTAGTGTCTTCCTGCGTAAAAACCGAGAGAAAATAATTATTTAAAATCGAGCACGTTTCATTCTCTTTGTCAGTAAGGTGCCCATAGTTATTTTTAAGGGGACCTATCTTATCTCTAACTTTTGTTCTATATACCTGGAAAAAAAATTTTGGGTTAGTTTTAGAATCCCTAGCAACTTTAATTTCATAGTCTCTTTCAGCTTTTCTTATCCCCTTTTTAATGTCCCTCTTAATGTCAATATACTGATTCATAAGATGACCCTCACCTCTTTTGATACGCCTATAAATTCCTTTCTTATGCCCTAGTAGATATTTCAGCCTATTATTCATCCATTTTGGGTCATTTCCATTTGATCTAATTTCTTTATATGGGATAAAACGTTTTTGAGCAGCATGTATAGTGTTCAGAAAACTGTCATATTGATAGCTCTCTTCGTTACCCCAGTCAACAGATGATAAGTGTTCTCTAAGCCCATCGTAATCTGCTAAGCAAAAATCTGGGACTGTTACTGAGTTATCACTACTATCGTACTTCCATTCAATGCTAAATGTAATTGATTTGTGGTCGCTAGCACCCAGTTCCTCTGAAATTTCTAAATTATTAACAAGGGATTCATTGTTTGCCAGAACTAACTCAAGCAGGTTATTACCCCTTGTAGGTTCTGTCACAAACTGCTTCAAAAAACAATCCTGAACTACTTCTAAGAAGTCGTATGATTCTAAATTCCCAGTCAAGAAATTCCAATCAATATGACTAAAGTTAAAGTCTCCTAGAATTACTACATTATCGTGCCTTGTGGCCCTAACAATTTCCTCCCATAGTAGTCTCCGTTGGTCCCTATCTAAGTTTGGGGGACGGTATATCACACCTAAAATCAATTTTTCATGCCCCTCTGAAAATTCTATCCAAACAGACTCTGCATGTGTTACTTCAGACTTTATACCAGTTTTTATGCAACAGTTCAAGCGATCTCGGACATACAATGCCACCCCACCCCCCTTCCCGATACTTCTTTCTACTTGGAACAATTTAAAACCCTGAATGTGACATTCCGCAGGCATGTCCCGATTTTTCATATTGAACCACGTCTCAGTTAAGGCCAATATATCAATGTTACCTGCACTAGCAACTAGTCTCAACTCGTCCATCTTATTCCTAGCACTACGGCTATTTGTGTAATATATATTTAAGGACCCTCCTTTCTCTATACCCTTCCTGCTACTTTCTGTTATTCCGCTAAACCTATTACTGTCCTTGTCAATCAGTGCCACTGGCTTTCCTATATCCACCTCATTTTGCCTATTACTAGTTCTCCTAGTACTCATATTACTACACTGCGACTTCGCTGTTTTCCGCCAAAACCCATACAACTAACTATTCCTAGTTTAAAGACGTAACAGCTCCCTCCACTGCGTTGGCCAGTGCTCCCACCCCACACCTAGATAAGTGAACCCCATCCCTGGCATACATGTCATTTCTGCCATAGAAGAGGTCCCAGTTGTCAATGAATGTTACCGCATTTTCCTTACAGTATTTGTCCAGCCAGCAATTGACACCAATTGCTCTGGACAACCATTCATTTCCAACTCCTCTCCTTGGCAAAATACCACATATGACAGGGTTCCCACCCTTCCTCCTAATTATCTCTATTGCTGACCTATACCTGCTAATCAGGTCCTCACTCCTACGTCTGCCAACATCGTTGCCTCCAGCATTGAGACAGATAATAGGATTGCTCCCATTACCTCTCACGATGTCATCCAGACGGCTAACATTATCCTTCATCCCAGCCCCAGGAAAACACACTCTCTGCCTCCTACTCCTATCCTTCAAGCAGAATGCCCTATCCATGTACCTAATCTGGCTATCCCCAACAACACCAATGTTTTTACCTTCCTTGGCGACGTCCGTCGTGATGTTCCCAGTAGTCGACTCACATTCGTTAGGTAGCACTACACCTTCACTTGTGGAATTCGTCAAGACGTTCTCGATGATTTTCGTTGGGGTTTCTAGGGATGTCTCACTCACGTCAGCCAATGCTTCCTTGGTGCTCGTTGTGACATTCCCAGTAGAACACTCACATTCGTCAGGTAGCACCGAAAATGGGTTGGAAGTTTCCACAGTAGTCTTCTGGGTCCTCGTTGTTTCTGCCTCTCCAACAGTCTTCTTGATCCTCAGCTTGGTTCCATGTTGCCCGGCCACTGACCAAGCTCCCCTCTTAACCTGAGGACTCACAACAGGAGGATTACTTCGAATCCTCTTGTTCTCCTCCGTTAATCGCCGTATCTCCTGCTTAGCAACTCTGAGCTCTTCTTTCAGCTGCTGGTAAAGTTGCTCAAAAGAGGGCATCCTGGTTCAGATTCACAGAGAGCACACAAACAGGCCTTCACAGAGCTAAGTGCACGTCGCTGAATGCAGTTTCCGTGAGACCTCAGCTCATATTTTGACAGTGAATGACGCCATCTAGAAAGGCGTAGAATTAGGGAAGATATGATTGAGGTGTGCAAATGGAAAACAGGAATAAATAAAGGGGATGTAAATAGCGTGCTAAAAATATTTAGCCAAGACAGGCCTCGCAGCAATGGTTTTAAGATGGAAAAATTCAGATTCAGGAAGGATATAGGAAAGCACTGGTTTAGTAACAGAGTTGTGGACGAGTGGAGCAAACTCCCGAGTACCATCATAAACGCTAAAACGTTGTGTACTATTAAAAATAGGTTAGATAAATACAAGAGTGGGTGTGGGTGGGTGCGAGTTGGATCTGACTAACTTGTGTTGATGGGTCTGATGCTGAGCTCCTTCCTTAACTGGGTATGACCTTCCCTAGCTAGCCTTGGGCCGGTGGGTGACTTGGACCTGCCTCGCATGGGCCATTAGGCCTGCTGCAGTGTTCCTTCTTTCTTATGTTCTTATGTTCGAAAGTTACTTTCCAGGACTGGACGACCGCTATACTGATACGTGGACCTACAGACCTTTTTCAGCCAAGGACAGTGCCATCACTAATGCTGTGTTGATGCTAAGGTAGAAAGAACTTCTTCAAATTCGTGAGGATTCTCAGCTGAAAGTCGACTTTGTCTAACAAAAGTTCCCGACATTTTGGGCAAAAGTGCAGGACGACTGTCCCATTCTTTCGATGTGTGCACTGACCATGCTGATCCAGTACCCGTCAACTTATCGCTGCGAGGTTGGATTCTCAGCAATGGTAACACTGAAAACGAAGGCACGCAATAGGCTTGTGATCGATGCTGACATGAGGTGTTGCCTGTCCAGCACTGCTCCTCACGTTGATAGACTATCTAGAGCGTTGCTGGAACTATCCATTGTGTTGCTGGAACTATCTAGAGTGTTGCTGGAACTATCCATTGTGTTGCTGGAACTATCTAGTGTTGCTGGAACTATCCAGTGTGCTGCTGGAACTATCTAGAGTGTTGCTGGAAATATCCATTGTGTTTCAGGAACTATCCAGTGTTGCTGGAACTATCCAATGTGTTGCCGGAACTATCCAATGTGTTGCCGGAACTATCTAGAGAGCTGCTGGAACTATCCAGCGTGTTGCAGGCACTATCTAGTGTTGCTGGAACTATCCAGTGTGTTGCTTGAGCTATCCAATGTGTTGCTGGAACTATCTAGAGTGTTGCTGGAGCTATCCAGTGTTTTGCTGGAACTATCTAGAGTATTGCTGGAACTATCCAGTGTGTTGCTGGAACTATCCAGGGTGTTTCTGGAACTATATAAAGTGTTGCTGGAACAATGGTCTAATCATTTTAATCATCAATGAGTAGTTTCAATTCGCCTGTTGACTGGCTGGCAACGTTGCAATCAATTTCTTCTACCAACACTGATTTCTTGGATGTCAATGTATAGTATTGCATTGTTAACTGTTGCGATATGGAATGTTTAACGTTAGGCTACTGATCCTTGTTGGGGGATCTGTCGCTAGGTTGGCCATTGTCTAGGGGAGAACTCCATAGCAACAAGGTTTTACTGCTGCAAATAGCGGTTTTAAGCACTTTCATTAACCTTCTTTCTGTAGGATGGCCAAAACTCAAATAAAATCTGTGTCTTTAATAACAATAAAAATTAACACAAGATCTTCATATATCTATGAACTATATCTTAGTTAAAATAGAGCAATAAAATTATTTTTTTCCTTTACACATAAAGGATACTATTATATATATATATATATATATATATATATATATATATATATATATATATATATATATATATATATATATATATATATATATATATATAAACACAGCTATTGTTACGACACAAGAGTTTACTGGGATAACATAATTCCAAGTAGTAGAGTTAGGCAATCAATCTGTTGTTAAGATAGTATTGAAGGTAATATGATCAGTGAACTCTTAGGAATCAGAGATCAGACTAAAAGTGAGAGTGCTAGTCATTATTATTATTATAATCAAAAAGAAGCGCTAAGCCACAAGGGCTATACAGCGAGAGTGCTAGTCAGAGTTAGCGTCGTGAAGCTACTCTCAGCGAGTACTTGAAGCTACTCAGAGCAAGGGTGGAGAACCTACTGACGTACCACTGAGTGGTAAGCCAACGTCAGGTTGGTCACGTGACTGAGGGAGACGTCAGTACCTGGACTAGTAACTAGCGCTCTAACTAGTAACTGGCGCTCTAACTAGTAGTTTACCACTACATGAAACTCACATTCTTAATATAACGCTTAACAATATAATATAACAATATTAGCATTGACATTGTGGAAAATACTGTGTATATTTTCCAGAAATACAGTAGTTATATGTAAATAGATGGCCATACTGTATTTAAAAGAATTATATTATGGAAAATGGGAAACTGGACCTGCGCCTGCGCAGAATGACAGTCGCCATTGTTTGTTTGAATTGGAGTAACAGACATTAGTAATGGGAAGGATTTTTCGTGCTCTAGAGGTTAAATTGGGCTGACACCTCTCAAATAGGAGGCGAAATTGTTGGATGTGCATTTCTGCATAATTTGAGTATCAGGCGACAGGACAGGACAACTCCAGGAACCTCAGATAAGCTGTCTAATTTATGTTTAAATTCTGGCCAGTAAATTTTTCATAAATGTAGGCAAAAGGTGGGTCCTGTACATGACACATTAATCTCCAGTCAAATTGGTGAGTGTTATTAAGATATATTTTCTTTCTGTTATATGTGTATATATATAATCATTTATTATTTTTAATATACAGTCCACAAATTTATATATTTACCAGCATTCCTGTGATGTATTTTTCATTTGTAATTAATAGGTCCAGAGCAACTTGTGGATATGACAGTGGTAGGTATCGAAGGGGGACATTTTTTGCGACCTAGGTGTCCCAAATTCCTACTTGTCTAACTGATAAATAGTAATTATCTTTGTTATTTACTGGTATGTACATTATGAGTTACATCCAGATAAATGAAATTTTCCACAGACATTATATATATATGTATATAATAAAAGGAGCACATCCTAGTATAAAATTTAACGGGTATGGCCATACTCGTAACATTAACGTGTTTATATTACCTGCATTTCGCAGTTTACTTTATGAAACTTCTATTGCGAAATAAAGCCGTTTTTATTATTTAATAATATTTAGAATATGTCCTTAAAATATTATTTGGTTTGGTAATAAAGTTGTGGATGAGTTGAACAAACCCCCGAGTAGCGTCAGTGAAGCTAAAACCTTGTGTAGCTTTAAAAATAGCTTAGACAATTGCATGAATAGGTGAGGGTGTATGTGAGTTAGACCTGCTGAGCTTGGCCCAGTAGGCCTGCTGCAGTGCTCCTTCTTTCTTGGGTTTTCATACAGATATAAATTTACAATAATGTTTGTGTGATGGGGTAGGTTCGAAACTCTCCTTGAACTCAGTACCTGACCAGCTGGGCTGTGGTTCCTACGTTGGACTATGTGTGGCCAGCAGTAACTGTGGAGAAATTTTCTTCAGGGGGGTATCAGCCCCCTTCAGCCTTTTTAGCCCTCTGAGAGACTCAGCCCTCCAGAGGGGCTGATGGCATCTTGCTTCTGCATCTCTGCATCAATACTTTAATTGATTCCAGATGCAGTACGAGTGTGTGTCATGGTCATGCGACTTCTTTGCAAGAGACCAGTGTTGAAAATAGTATAGTTTATGAGAGACAATCAATCTCTTACCTTAGCAGGAGAATTAAGGAAAATCCCACACCCACTTTATTACCATGTTAATTATAGTGTACATTGTTGTCTATGCCCAGACAGCAAGAATCAAACATTACTTCATGGTGGAAGTTTGGCAAGGAAGGGAAATATGCTATGTCAGTTTTTCCTTTATGTACTGGGGACAAGCGATGTGCGGTGAGAGGTGTCTTAGCTTAATTTGTTCCCTTCCAAGGGAACATTGACGCTGGGATAACGAACAAAGAACGCTGATCTGCCTGTATGTGTGCATAAAAGAATCTCAAAGAACACATCAAAACACAGAGAAGTGTGATCAGCTTCTTTAGTGATAAGATTGTGAATAATAAACAATGCTTGATGAACAGTGTGTAATAGCGTATTTTGTTATCCTGATGAAGCATAGTGTGATATTCTTCAAAGAACACGTCTGCTTCAATCAAGTCAATGGATAACTGGGCGCAATTACGGGTCAGCTACAAATACCCAGGTGCATCTGATGTACATGATAGGGGTAGGTCGGCTGCACAGTGGATATCGATTCATGTTCTATTTGACGTACCAATACCCAGTGATCCGAGGGCCATCGAGCCCACACCAGTACGTATCGTCAGTACTCAATTATTGAAATACTGACATAACACCCCCTAGGGGTAATTATACTCATACAACATTTTTTTATCACACAGCCCTTAGGGAGTGCATACGTCAGCTTCTCAAGACATCTCCTACAGGGCCGGCTGTGTAGGCGAGAGCTGTCTGTCAAGATAAGTCCCATTATAGTCCATTATTTACTCTTTGACTTAGTTTGTAGAATTTCCCTAAAAGTAACAGCCTGATTGATCAGGCCCTGATTCACCGCGAGGTCTGGTCAAGGGCTGGGCCACAGGAGGGTTGACCCCCGGAACACCTTCCAGGTAGACTCCAGGTTGACTTGACTTGTGGATGCTGGGAAGAAACCAACTGGAAGTAATGGCTCAGCAGATCGGTGATAGACGAAGTGGTGATTTTGTAGGAAACAAGTGCAAGTAATGTGACTTTTCACTGTGGAAACGTTTCGCTCTCCAGGAGCTTTGTCAAGCCGTTACAAACAATACATGGACACAGAGAAGTATATAGTATAGGTACAGAGTGAGGTTTAAAACATAATATAATTGTTGTAGCTAGTAGTAGTAGTAGTAGTAGTAGCAGTAGTAGTAGTAGTAGTAACAGTAGTAGTAGTTGTGGTATCCACGATTCACGTCTCTGTATCAGAGATATGTCTTCGTCCAGTGTGAACCTCAGCTATGATAATGGAGCTTTATTTGCTATCAGGGGTGACATGGTGATTGGTAGCGCACTCATCTCACATACTGAGGTCCGTGGTTCGATCCCCGGTACTGATGGAAACATTACGACGTGTTTCTTAAAGCTGCCTCCTGCCCATGTTCACCCAGCAGTAAAATAGATACCTGGGTGTTAGTCGACTGGTGTGGGTCGCATCCTGGGGACCTAATTTGCCTTAAATGCTCTGCAGAACCAGGAGCTTTCAATGTAGTATGCCACTGATGTTTGTTAGGCCTGTATACCATGTACATGTAGAGTAGACAAAAATTATTATTATTATTATTATTATTATTATTATTATTATTATTATTATTATTAGTAGTAGTAGTAGTAGTAGTAGTAGTAGTAGTAGTAGTAGTAGTAGTAGTAGTAGTAGTAGTAGTACTATTATTGGTTTATTATTATTATTATTATTATTATTATTAGTAGTAGTAGTAGTAGTAGTAGTAGTAGTAGTAGTAGTAGTAGTAGTAGTAGTAGTACTATTATTGGTTTATTATTATTATTATTATTATTATTATTATTATTATTATTATTATTATTATTATTATTATTATTATTATTAAAGACGTCAGAGGAGAGCGGAGTGCACTAAGTGTTCCAGATTATGGAACTGAATACTTCTCCAGGCTGAGGGACTGACCACCTCAAACTTAATTCTTCTATAGGCTGAGGGACTGACATTGAAAAACAACTACTTCTTAATGATAAATGGTTTACAAAACCAATGGTTCTCTGAACCATTGGTTTACATTCCTGTCAGACACAGCAACATCTTGGGATCTTAATACAGGGAATTCTTCACTTGCCTGGCCTTCAGGCATGACCAACTTCCACATGTGGATTTGTCAAGTGTGTTACCACCTACTACTGCTGCACCTCACCTGTCTACAGTATATAAGCCACTTCTTCGTACGTATGCTGTATTCTTTTCAAGATTGATGGACTGACCACATCTACTCAAGGCTGAGGGACTGAATACCTCAAACTCCTCCTGTTATTCATCATTATCCTTTATATGCACTGATGAAGCCACTGTGTGGCGAAACGTTTCCTCAATAGAGATACCCAAGTATTGCACATGTGTTTAATTTATCAACTGGATCATTATCCTACATTCTTCAAGACTGAGGGACTGATCACAGTCTCTGCCTCGCCACTGTTTCTGTTATCTATATTTTTTTTTTACACAGGGTTTGACAAGGTTAAGGATCCCTAGCTTTATTGACAAGCTATTTACAGGTTAAGGATTCCTAACTTTATTGGCAAGCTAAGAGCTGTTACCTACATCAGCTCATTTGAAAGCATTTTTATTGTTATGAGACATACAAGTAGGGAACAGGATGAAGTTGGAGCCATATGTGGGCCAGCATTTTCATTTGATCAACTGACGTTATCTCGTTGACATCATTATGCTGTACGAATGTGTTCCATACTCGAGTCATCCTGGGTATATATGATCTCAGATGGAGTGATGTTCTGGAGAAGGGTACAGCCAGAGTGAAGTTGCTGCTTTCTGCCCGTCTTGTGGCATTAAAGCTTGTTTCACGCTGTCCTCGAAGTGGATCCAAGTGTGGTACTTTGACAATATTGGCCTTGTACATAACAGTAAGGCCACCCACATCCCTCCTGTGTTGAAGGCTCTGCTGAAATGACAGATCTATCCAGGATGGGTCCAGGCGAGAGACGACACGTCTTGCTCTGTTCTCTCTGCAGTCGCAGATGAGAGGGAAGGGCAGGCAAACCAAGAAAGTGGAGCATACTCAAGGTGTGAGCGTACTTGTGCCTCATACAGAATCTTGCAACCCCTACTGTCAAGCAGATGCGAGATACGGCGAAGTGCTGTAAGCTTCCTGGCTGCCTTGTTTGGAAGATTTACATGGTTCTTCATGGTCAGTTTGGAGTCAAATTTCACCCCAAGGATATCAACTTCTTCTCCAGGTGCCAACACCCTCCCATTCATCCTTACTACTGCACCAGCATTACCATCATGGTGCCTAGAGACCATCATCATTTGTGTTTTCTCATGTGCAAATGTTACTTGCCATCTATTTCCCCAAGCTGATATAGCTCTTAGCTGGTGATTGATGTAGCTTAGAGCAGCTGGCATTTCTTCTCTTTAAGTGAATGTCAGTGTACAGTCGTCTGCATATGCATGGGATTCTGGGATGAGATGAAGAAGGTCATTGAAGTAGACATTCCATAACAATAGTCCCAGTACGCTTCCTTGTGGAACACTTGCCCCAATAGGATGTCTTGAATTCGACTGAAGAATCTTTTTGTGAAGGCAGAGAGTTTCGACGGTAAAGGTACTCATCAGATGCACTTTTGACTCCCTCATCTACCCACACTGTTACAAGAACTACTCTCTCTCTCTCTCTCTCTCTCTCTCTCCCTCTCTCTCTCTCTCTCTCTCTCTCTCTCTCTCTCTCTCTCTCTCTCTCTCTCTCTCTCTCTCTCTCTCTCTCTTTCTCTCTCTCTCTCTTGTAGGAACTATCTACATCGTTGCAGGAACCACTCACACAGTTGCTGGAACTATCCACATTGCTGTATCAACTATCCACACATGTGAAACATTAACCGGAATGTTGTAAAAAGCTACTACATGTGTCTTGTGTATCACCTGCTTCATCAGGCTGGAAAATAACGTTTACGTCCTGATTAAGTCTCGCCAAGGTTGCTCACACGAAATACCTTGTACTATCGCTTATCTTCTGTTTAACGTGTCATCGCGTGTTATCTTTTGAGTTAATGAAAAGCGTATTTGCAAGTCATTAGCGTAGTATTCAGGGGTTAAAGATCTTTTTTCTGAAACAAGAGTCGTTAAAACAGATTTTTGTCGCTGTGTGAAGGGGAAAAATTCGTCTCGTAATTAAATAAAAAAAAAAGTGACAACTGTGTTTCCCTTATAAATGGTCTTCATAAATTGTCCTTTGAGGAACAGAAATTTTCTCTAAAGAGGTCTTTGACTGTTGTGTTTATCTACGATATGTTAGACGGTTAAAAATCATTTAGTCTACTTTCTCATTCTGTGTTATGGTCGCCTCATCTCTCCCTTGATCACACTCTTCGAAGGCTTCAGCAGAGGTTGATAATATTACTTCGGCATTTCGTGGGTCGTGTCAGAGGGTTTTGATTGAAATTTCGAACATTTGAGTTGAGTGACTGCAAAATTTATGGTTCGAGTGCTGACTCTAGGCCAGAAATACCATCGTTGTCAGGCCCAAAAAAACGTAGTGGTCGTCCCCCTCATCCACCATACTCCCCAGATCTAGCTCCCAGTGGCTTCTTTCTCTTCTCAAAAATAAAAATAGCCTCTTGGGGTGGCGTTTTAACGACATGGTGGAGATTGTAGATGAATGGTTCACAGAACCGACACATTGATGGTGGAGATGCAGAATCACAGGCAGCCCTGGATGCTGTTAGGAAAGAATTCCAGAAATGATGAATTAGATACATGTGCAACATCTGGGTATCTTTATTTGTGATCGTTTCCCCATCCAGTAGCTTTATTACACCAAATTCAAGGGTATAATGGGAAAAGGTAATCAGTCCCTCAGCCTTGGAGATGGTGAAGGGCACTATATATGAAGAATCTAATTCACCTGACTCAAAATTATAGTGCATTTGAAGGATCTAATTCACCTGATTCAGGATCATAGTGCATATGAAGGATCTAACGAAGAGAACCATTAATGTGACAGTTTCCTAAACACTATACGCACTGCCCAAAGAACATCTATTCCGTATAGAGAAATAAGATGGGATGGAAACGATCCGAAATGGATGAACGATAGGCTCAAACATCTTTTAGGATGGAGTAAATGGTATGAAATACCGATACGATGGAAAAATAGACATAAATGCAGTATAATCCATTCCTTTATTGACAACATTTCGCCCACACAGTGGACTTTATCAAGTCACAAACAGATCTGCCTGGGTAAAGTGTGCATGTGTATAGTGTGGAGATTCAGGTGGAGAATGTTGTGTAGGCTGAGTTTGAAACGGACCTGTAAGGGACCGCAGAGAATGAATATCAAAATGAGCACAATGACGTCTTGGTACAGAAAAGAAAACACCTTGGACAACTTTTTCAAGTGAGAATTGTTTGATCTGAGAGGAACGTGATCTCTCAGTGGCTACATTCTCCATACTACTATTCTACACCTCTCCTTCCGACAGTATATAAGTCTCCACACTGTCGCTTGGTCTTCACGACGTACGTAGACCACACTTCACGATGCACTTCTCGAACTGGGTAAAGATCAAATCAGAGAGTGGGACAGTCAATGACTCGTCTAAGCTAGCACTTGCAGCTGTCGTCAGTGGCAGACTGCAAGTCAAGTTTAATGCGATTCTGTCGCTCAAAGAGGCCTTCTTCGTCGTCTGTACTGACGACACCGAGGCTGAAAAACTCATTACCACCACTGCTACAACCACTCTACGAGATCAGGGATTTATTGTCTTGACTTCCCCAGCTCTGAGGGCCAGGAGAACTGTGTTCCTAAAGAGACTCGACAGGCTCATCACTGCCCAGGCTACCGAAGAAATCAAGTCGTCCATTGAAGCACAGAACCCTTGGGCCAAGGTGGAATTCATTACTAAAATACCCAATGTCTCCTCCATGCTGAAGGTCACCTTCAGTGACGTCAACATGGCAGCCAGAGCTCTCGCTGTGGGACTGGCTATTCACTACTTCCACATCAATCCAGCCTTCATCGAAGCAGAAAAATTCCGTCAAATTCCACAGTGTTCCAACTGTTACTCATACCTACATACCACCAAAGACTGCCCTGCCAAGAATAAGAAGTTCTGCTCCACCTGCGGCCAAGAAGGTCATGACTTCAAGACGTGCACTACTGCCTCTCCACCTAAATGCTTGAACTGCAAGAATGATCACCATACTCTTGCTGCCAAGACTTAAGAAATCGTAATGACACGATTGCAAATAAACCATACCCCCGGCCGGGATTGAACCCGCGGTCATAGTCTCAAAACTCCAGCCCGTCGCGTTAGCCACTAGACCAGCTAGCCACAATAAGATTCATCCAACTAGGTATATTTCTACACCATAGGAAAGTTAGCACAGGCACCTCTGTGACCACAAATGCAAGTTTTTACAGACGAATCTCCAGCTAGCGTGGCCGTGACGAACTCTAGCTCAAGTCCCTTCACTGCCGTCAACATGACTTAAGAAATCGTAATGACACGATTGCAAATAAACCATACCCCCGGCCGGGATTGAACCCGCGGTCATAGAAATATACCTAGTTGGATGAATCTTATTGTGGCTAGCTGGTCTAGTGGCTAACGCGACGGGCTGGAGTTTTGAGACTCTATGACCGCGGGTTCAATCCCGGCCGGGGGTATGGTTTCTCTTGCTGCCAAGTTATACTTAAGAAACAACTCCAACAACAACAAAAAAAAAAAAACTACTGCACAAGCGACTACATATGCTGCTATTACCAAACTTCAAGCAGATACTACCAAGATTCTTCAAGCCACGCAAGCTGCATCTACCACTTCTTCGCCAGCTCTTGCTGGCGACTCCACCAAGATTCTTTCCTGCATCATGTATGCTCATGTGCAGAATGTAGCTGAACCTGGTTCCTTCAACACCACCATCAACGAACTCTTCAAGCTCAACAACATGCCTGGTTTCACATTCCCTGCATCTCCACCTTCCACAGAGATCATAAAATCCACTGCAAATGTCGCCAACATTACCGCTGCTCCACCGCTACCACACCTTCCTCCCGACAGAGATGGACCAATCAGAGACCACTGAGACGCCGACCGATTCTACCAATGAGAGTCCACCAGCACCTGCTTCCACCTTCGTCACAACGGACCAATCAGACGCCTCACCTCAATCGTCTCAGCCACCAGCCAAGAAGGTTAAAACACAAGAGTCTTGGGAAGCATCCCTACGTACTACCGCCACTCCTTCATAAGAAGTCCACGTCTTGCCTGGTGTATACTTCTACACAACCAACCAGAATGAGAACGCAATGTACACTCCAGAAATTATGCAACGCCTCCACAACGGGACAGTCAAGTTCACCTGCGACTCAACTCGATCATTCACCACTGAATCCCTGATCAACCTACTCTCAAAAAGTCACCGCTTTGTGGCACTCGACTACACCACAAGGAAGAAATTCAGGACTCTCCAGAATGGGGCTGCCGAAGACGGTACCCTCACCTAGCAGGACTGTCAATAATCAATCACCGTGAAGACAAGTTTCCCCAGCACTTTGCTGCCTGCTAAAGCTGGGGTGTGGCTCCAAAAACGAACCCTGTAAATGTTGCCTCCGCCCTCCTATGCTGCTGAAGATGCTAAGCGAGAAGACACTTCCCACTTGGGGAGTCACCGCAAGACAGAAGAAGAAGTCACCCTCCAACCGGAGGGCACCAAGACAGAATACAGAAGAAAGAAGATGAACGACACCCCTCGCCCGTGAGGCCACCACCGGGTCGCCATCTGGAGAAGACCCGGGCCGGAAGTACCGGCAAGCTTACAACAACAACAACAGCTTGGTCTTCAGATTGATTCAGATTAAGGAACAGAACTCTTCTCCAGGCTGAGGGACTGACAACCTTAAATATACGACTTCAAGGGTGATGGACTGATTACATCGTCTTTGCATGTCTACTGCTCCTGATTTCTGTACTCAACTGAAGCAGCCTACTGTGTAGACGAAACGTTTCGGAATAAAGTTGCCTAACTGTTGCCTATGTGTCTTACCGACCACAAGATTGCAAACAAACCATACCATGGGTGGAGTTAGAACCCATGATCAGAGAGTCACAAAACTCCAGTCCGCCCAGTGGCTAAGGCGTCGGTCTGGAGTGTTATGACTCTCTGATCGCGGGTTCTAACCCCACCCGTGGTATGGTTTGGAAATATTTAGCAGATCTGATCCAACCTTCACAACATTCTCCACCTGACTCTCCACACTATACATACTCCTTCTCCAGGTTGATCTGTTTGTGACCTGATAAAGTCCATTGTGTGGGCGAAACGTTGTCAATAAAGAATTCCATTTTTCTGTATTTACTTCTATTTGTTCCATCTTTCATCGGAGTATTAGTGCTCTACTCCATTAGGTAAATATTTTCCTACAGCCTTTGTGGAGTGAAGCTGCATCAATTTTTTTGACTTCGGAATTTAAAACGTGTTTGTAGACTATCCAGTGGAGGTTCGTGGTCAGTTTATTCAATGGATTTTAGTAACGTTTTGATGTATTTTTTGACGTATATGATTGGTTATTCTGAAGAAATTGTGTTGTTGATCGTAAGTCTGTTTATTCTTGTGTGTCTTAAATATTTGTAGTGTTTATTTACGTCAATGTCTTAAATATTTTGCGTGTTCTAAATACTTGTAATGTTTCGTTATTTACGTCATTGTCTTTGTGAGGGAAAAGTTCAATAGATAGGAGTAGCGATATAGTAACAATAGTTTCATTGCCGGCTACTTGTTAAGGTAGGGTCAGTCTAGCTCCTGCTATCCCTTCCCCTCCTTCTCCCCCCCCCCCGAAAGGTGACGTGTGGGGCTCCGGTCCAAACAGAAATCACTAGACTCACAGGTCCCAGCACTACAGTAAGTACATGCCTGCCTTGTATTCTAGTGGATTTATTGGTTGAAAGCTTCACTTTTGACCAATAATAAACTTAGTCCTTTCAGTCTTGCTCTAAGTTGACTGTTGTAATAATCACCATGTCTTTTAGGTATTGTACTTATCATGGAGAGTGATTTCTTAAGCAGTGGGTAACCTGTCTATCTTTCCAGCTTGGATGACAGAGAGGGTCACCTGCCAATCAACGAGTAGAATTGAAGGAGACGGACTAACGTTCTGAGACATCCCAAATTTTGATCCACTTACCTGTTTGTGTAGGCAAGTAGCAGGATATAACCCCTCATCATTGCAGTGGAGAAAACCTGCTTTCCTGTCATCTGGAAGGATTATTGAAAGCTAGAAAATATGTGAAGAACGAGCCAGTGGTTTGTCATCAACACCTGCGACCCCCCCATCATCAGCAACGGCTACGATTTCAACAACACGCAGTGTCACCAACACCAGACACCTAAGTTTTATATACATTTTTATTAGCGTTGAATTCAGTTATCATTTATATTTTTCGTTTTTCATTTTCTTTAATGTAGAATTAATATTTCATATTTAAGTGTTTTATATTTTATATTTTCTAAATAATAAATTTTTTATGTTTGTCAGTTTTTGTTCTTTTTCTATTCATTAATTTTCCTGAGGAGGAGCCAGCCTTGGTAATACTGTCTGAAGTTGTTACAGAGCTGAGTAAGCCTTCACAGTCTTAAATATTTTGCGTGTTCTAAATTCATGTAATGTTCCGTTATTTACGTCAATGTCTTAAATATTTAGCTCATTTCTTTATTTACGTCACTGACAGTTGCGTCTCCCGTAGACTAAGACCCCAAATTAAAGCGCTGTCATAACAGCGAGTGTCACTGAAGATTCCCAACTCACTTTAGCTGTGACCTTTGTTCTGTTACCATAACACACGAGAACAGTGAAGTATCGTGTATATTCTGGGTTGAACAATGTTCTCTGTGTCTCTACACAAACACCTGTGATTAATGCTTTTAGAAAACCGACAAGTTGAAGACTGAGACACTTGTGCGACATTTGGGTGTCTTTATTTTCGGAACGTATCGCCACATAGTGGTTTCATCAGTCCAGTACAAAGAAGAACGGAATAGAAGAGGAGTTTCAGGTAATCAGTCCCAGACTGGAATCGATGTGGTCAGTTCACCAATCATGAAGACTAACTTACTGAACACAGCCATTCCAGGCTGAGGGACTGATTCACAAATAACCCGCACATAAAAGACAGAAGCTTACGACGACGTTTCGGTCCGACTTGGACCATTGACAAAGTCACACTAACAGGGGAGGAGCAGGACGGCTATATATAGGCAGGAAGAGGTGGAGGTAGTAGTAGTGGTAGTAGTAGTAGTAGTAGTAGTAGTACAAGAATTGTATATAATACCGACAGGATGAAATGACACACGCACAACACCCGGGCGTCCTCACCGTTATTTGTGTATCGTTCCAGTCACGGTATTGTGCCTTTTTGTTATTTATTTGAGGGACTGATTACTTCACACTCCTAATCTTTTTTCTACCGTTCTTCTTCGTATTGGACTGATGAAGCCACAGTGTGGCGAAACGTTTCCAAAATAAAGATTCCCAAACGTCTCATTCTCAAACAGACACGTCATGAGCAGGTAATTTGTTTTTAAATGACCATAAGGAAATGTATTTTTTTAGTAAATTCGATAATCTGGGTCTGGGTGCGTAATGGCGCATGGAACCTGCAGATGATGGCAGACTTGAAGAGGAGAAAAGTTGGGAGGAAAAGAGCCACTTCCATGTGAATTTTCACTGGGCTTTTTAAACCGTAACAAAAACCACTTTGATGATGCTGTCGTAGGGAGAGCGACACGGGATGTGTATACATTATTTCAAGATTCTATGAATGTTTTTACTGGGAGAAGGATTTACTCTGGGACGGTAAGTTGGTTGTGGTTTTAAATATACTTACAACTCTAATTTTTAAAGGGGGTGGACGGGGAAGTTAGTGGAAGGTCTTGGTCAGATGTCTAAGACCAGCGTCAGGAAACACTTGTACTGTTTCCTAACAAACCTTGCCTAAACTAACCTTAGGATCTAATGTCCACTTGAAAGTTTCTTGTAAGTTATGCTCTAGAAGTTTTTAGAATTTTGCGAGAATGTGAGGAATAGCCCACTGGTACACTAAGTGTCCGGGGCCCAAGACTGTTCAACAGCCTCAGACCAGCAATAAGGGGCATTACCAGTAGAACCCTGGTTGTCTTCAAGAGGGAGCTGGACAGATACCTAAAGTCGGTGCCAGATCAGCCGGGCTGTGGTTCGTACGTTAGACTGCGTGCGGCCAGCGGTAACAGCCTGATCGTGGACCGGGCCGCGGGGGCGTTGATCCCCGGATCACCCTCCAGGTAGACTTCAGATAGACTCACCCAGGGAAGCATAAACAACCCTGTGGTAGAATTCTTAAGTACTTCAAATCAAAATCTTAAAAAAATTCTGTAACGAACGAAAAGGCCCGATACCATGAGTGGAAATACTCACAAATAAACTGAACATACGACAGACAAGCTTACGACGACGTTTCGGTCCGACTTGCAGCTTATTTGTGTCCCAGCTTAAACGGCCTTAGAAATATGTCAACACTGGGAGATGCAGAATAGTTCTGTGGGAAGAAATATATCTGTTGTGTTGGACATGTTGCTCTTGTAACCCACATCACTGCAGAAGTCGACACGTTTCAAGATTTCTTCCCGTACACCAGACGTCTTCAGAACGTCAAAAATGTTTGTGCACAAATATGACTGGGAATAAAGTTTAGGTATCGTGGATTCTCTCTCACGACACATGTGCAGCAGTTGGGTGCCTCTATTACTGAAAAGTTACGCCTACACGGTAGGCGTCTTCGGTCATATACTGAGATCAGCAAGTGGAGGTCATCAATGCTAATTGTGCAGGTCATCAATGCTAATTGTGCAGGTCATCAATGCTAATCGTGCAGGTCATCAATGCTAATTGTGCCATTTTCACAGTGTCATTCTCACTGTGTCATTCTCACAGTGAAATTCTCACTGTGTCATTTTCACTGTGTCATTCTCATTGTGTCATTCTCATTGTGTCATTCTCACAGTGTCATTCTCACCGTGTCATTCTCACTCTGTCATTCTCACCGCCATTCTCACTCTGTCATTCTCCCTCTGTCATTCTCACTCTGTCATTCTCACTGTTATTCTCACTGTGTCATTCTCACTGTGTCATTCTCACTGTGTCATACTCACAGTGTCATTCTCACTCTGTCACCCTCACTGTCATTCTCACTCTGTAATTCTCAGTCTCTCATTCTCACTGTCATTCTCACTGTCATTATCACTGTCACTCTCACTGTCATTCTCACTGTGTCATTCTCACTGTGTCATTCTCACAGTGGCATTCTCACTATGTCATTCTCACTCAATTATTCACACTGTGTCATTTCCAGTGTGTCATTCTCACAATGTCATTCTCGCTGTGTCATTCTCACTGTGTCATTCTCACTGTGTCGTTCTCACAGTGTCATTCTCACTCTGTCATTCTCAATGTCATTCCCACAGTGTCATTCTCACAGTGTCATTCTTACTGTGTCATTCTCACTGTCTTCCTCACTATGTCATTCTCACTCTGTCATTCTCACAGTGACATTCTCATTCTGTCATTTTCACTGTCATTCTCATTGTGTCATTCTCACTCAGTCAATCTCTTTCATTCTCACTGTCATTATCGCTCTGTTATTCTCACTGTCATTCTCACTGTCATTCTCACTGTGTCATTATCACTGCGTCATTGTTACAGTGTCATTCTCACTGTGTCATTCTCACTCTGTCACTCTCACTCAGTCATTCTCAATGTCATTCTCACGGTGTCATTCTCACTTAGTCATTCACAATCTGTTATTCCCACAGCCATTCTCATTGTCATTCTCACTGAGCCATTCTCACTGTGTCATTCTCACAGTGTCATTCTCAGTGTGTCTCACTGTGTCATTCTCACTGTGTCGTTCTGACTGTGTCACTCTCACTGTGTCATTCTCACAGTTTCATTCTCACAGTGTCATTCTCACTGTCATTCTCACTATGTCATTCTCACTGTGTCATTCACGCAGTGTCATTCTCACTCTATCATTCTCATTCTCATTCTCACTCTGTCATTCTCACTGTCATTCTCACAGTGTCATTCTCACAGTGTCATTCTCAATGTGTCATACTCACATTGTCATTCTCACTTTGCCATTCTAACTGCCATTCTCACTCTGTCATTCTCACATTGTCATTCTCACTCTGCCATTCTCACTGTCATTCTCACTATGTCATTCTCACAGTATCATTCTCACTGTGACATTCTCACTATGTCATTGTCACTGTCATTCTCACAGTGTCATTCTCACAGTCTCATTCTCTCTATGTCATTCTCAGTCTGTCATTCTCACTCTGTCATTCTCACAGTGTCATTCTCGCAGTGTCATTCTCACTCTGTCATTCTCGCAGTGTCATTCTCACAGTCTCATTCTCTCTCTGTCATTCTCACTCTGTCATTTTCGCAGTGTCATTCTCACAGTCTCATTCTCTCTCTGTTATTCTCACAGTGTCATTCTCACAGTGTCATTCTCACTCTCATTCTCAGTGTCTGTGGAAAATTACATTTACCTGAATGAATGTCATTATATACATACAAGTAAATGGTAACAAAGATAATTATTGTTGATCAAAGTTACAGAGACAAGTAGGAATTTTTAGGACACCTAGATCGCAAAAATGTCCCCCTTCGATACCTACCATCTATCTCTCCACAAGTTCCTCTAGACCTATATTAATTGCAAATGAAATGTACATACACACCAGGAATTCTGGCAAAATTATTATAATTTTTGAGGACTGTATATTAAAATTAATAAATGATTACATATACACATTTATATAACTGAAGGAGAATTTATAATCATAACACTCACCAATTTGTCTGGAGATTACTGTGTATTATACTCAAAAAAAACCTGTCTACATTCGTGATAATAATACTGGCCAGAACTATAAACATAAATATATAGACATGACTTAGCTGGGAGTAATATCCTGTTTTCATCTAACTAGGGAGTCCTGTCCAGTCGCCTGATTCTCTCGTTATGCAGGACTGCAATTCCATCAATTTCGGCTCCTATTTGAGAGATGTAAGCCCAATATAACCTCTAGAGCGACGAAAATTCTTCTTATTTTCACTAACGTTTTCTTGGCTCATTCAACAAACATGGCGAGTCCTCCTGCTCGTCAACACATGCGCCTAGCTTATTATTTTTTATAATAATTTTTATTAAATACAATATATTTTATTAAATGACATACAAATATAATATTTTCAGAAAGTATACTATATATTTTCCACAGTGTCATTCTCAGAGTGTCATTCTCACAGTGTCATTCTCACAGTGTCATTCTCACAGTCTCATTCTCACAGTGTCATTCTCACTCTGTCATTCTCACAGTCTCATTCTCACAGTGTCATTCTCACAGTCTCATTCTCACAGTGTCATTCTCACAGTGTCATTCTCACAGTCTCATTCTCACAGTCTCATTCTCACAGTGTCATTCTCACAGTCTCATTCTCACAGTGTCATTCTCACTCAGTCATTCTCACAGTGTCATTCTCACAGTGTCATTCTCACTCTGTCGTTCTCACAGTGTCATTCTCACAGTGTCATTCTCACTCTGTCGTTCTCACAGTGTCATTCTCACTCTGTCGTTCTCACAGTGTCATTCTCACAGTGTCATTCTCACTCTGTCGTTCTCACAGTGTCATTCTCACAGTGTCATTCTCACTCTGTCGTTCTCACATTGTCATTCTCACTCAGTCATTCTCACAGTGTTATTCTCACTCAGTCATTCTCACAGTGTTATTCTCACTCAGTCATTCTCACAGTGTCATTCACAGAGTGTCATTCTCACAGTGTCATCCTCAGTGTTATTCTCACACAGTCATTCTCACAGTGTCATTCACACAGTGTCATTCTCACAGTGTCATTCTCACTCTGTCATTCTCACAGAGTCATTCTCACTCTGTCTTCTCACAGTGTCATTCTCACAGTGTCATTCTCACAGTGTCATTCTCACTCTGTCATTCTCACAGTGTCATTCTCACAGTGTCATTCTCACAGTATCATTCTCACAGTCTCATTCTCAGTGTCATTCTCACAGTGTCATTCTCACTCTGTCATTTTCACAGTGTCATTCTCACTCTGTCATTCTCACAGTGTCATTCTCACATCGTCATTCTCACAGTGTCATTCTCAGTGTTATTCTCACTCAGTCATTCTCACAGTGTCATTCTCACAGTGTCATTCTCAATGTCATTCTCACAGTGTCATTCTCACTCTGTCATTCTCACAGTGTCATTCTCACAGTGTCATTCTCACAGTGTCATCCTCACTATGTCATCCTCACAGTGTCATTCTCACAGTGTCATTCCCAGTGCCATTCTCAGTGTCATTCTCAAAGTGTCATTCACACTCTCTCATTCTCACAGTGTCATTCTCACTCTGTCATTCTCACAGTGTCATTCTCACAGTGTCATTCTCACTCTGTCATTCTCACTCTGTCATTCTCACAGTGTCAATCTCACAGTCATTCTCAAAGTGTCATTCACACTCTCTCATTCTCACAGTGTCATTCCCACTCTGTCATTCTCACAGTGTCATTCTCACAGTGTCATTCTCACTCTGTCATTCTCACTCTGTCATTCTCACAGTGTCAATCTCACAGTCATTCTCACTCTGTCAATCTCACAGTGACATTCTCACAGTGTCATTCTCACAGTGTCATTCTCACTCTGTCATTCTCACAGTGTCACTCTCACACTGTCATTCTCACAGTGTCATTCTCACAGTGTCATTCTCACAGTGTCATTCTCACTCTGTCTTTCTCACAGTGCCATTCTCACTCTGTCATTCTCACAGTGTCATTGTCACAGTGTTATTCTCAGTGTCATTCTCAAAGTGTCATTCTCACTCTGTCATTCTCAGAGTGTCATTCTCACTCTTTCATTCTCACAGTGACATTCTCACAATGTCATTCTCACAGTGTCATTCTCACAGTGTTATTCTCACAGTGTCATTCTCAGTGTCATTCTCACTCTGTCATTCTCAAAGTGTCATTCTCACAGTGACATTCTCACAGTGTCATTCTCACAGTGTCATTCTCACTCTGTCTTTCGCACTCTGTCATTCTCACAGTGTCATTCTCACAGTGTCATTCTCACAGTGTCATTCTCAGTGTCATTCTCACAGTGTCATTCTCACTCTGTCATTCTCATAGTGTCATTCTCACTCTGTCATTCTCACGGTGTCATTCTCACAGTGTCATTCTCACAGTTTCATTGTCACAGTGTCATTCTTACTCTGTCATTCTCACAGTGTCATTCTCACTCTGTCATTCTCACAGTGTCATTCTCAGTGTCATTCACACAGTGTCATTCTCACTCTGTCATTCTCACAGTGTCATTCTCACTCTGTCATTCTCACATTGTCATTCTCACACTGTCATTCTCACAGTGTCATTCTCAGAGTGTCATTCTCAGTGTCATTCACACAGTGTCATTCTCACTCTGTCATTCTCACAGTGTCATTCTCACTCTGTAATTCTCGCAGCGTCATTCTCAGTGTCATTCTTAGTGTCATTCTCACAGTGTCATTCTCACTCTGTCATTCTCACAGTGTCATTCTCACTCTGTCATTCTCACAGTGTCATTCTCACAGTGTCATTCTCACAGTGTCATTCTCAGTGTCATTCTCACAGTGTCATTCTCACTTTGACATTCTCAAAGTGTCAATCTCAGAAGTGTCATTCTCACTCTGTCATTCTCACTCTGTCACTCTCACAGTGTCATTCTCACAGTGTCATTCTCAATCTGTCATTCTCACAGTGTAATTCTCACAGTGTCATTCTCACTCTGTCATTCTCACAGTGTCATTCTCAGTGTTATTCTCACAGTGTCATTCTCACTCTGTCATTCTCACAGTGTCATTCTCACTCTGTCATTCTCACAGTGTCATTCTCACAGTGTCATTCTCACAGTTTCATTCTCAGTGTCATTCTCACAGTGTCATTCTCACTCTGTCATTCTCACAGTGACATTTTCACAGTGTCATTCTCACAGTCTCATTCTCACAGTGTCATTCTCACAGTGTCATTATCACAGTGTCATTCTCACAGTGTCATTCTCACTCTGTCATTCTCACAGTGTCATTCTCACAGTGTCATTCTCACTCTGTCATTCTCTCAGTGTCATTCTCACAGTGTCATTCTCACAGTGTCATTCTCACAGTGTCATTCTCAGTGTTATTCCCACTCAGTCATTTTCACAGTGTCATTCTCACAGTGTCATTCTCACAGTGTCATTCTCATTGTCATTCTCACAGTGTCATTCTCACTGTGTCATTCTCGCAGTGTCATTCTCACAGTGTCATTCTCACAGTGTCATCCTCACTATGTCATCCTCACAGTGTCATTCTCACAGTGTCATTCTCACAGTGTCATTCACACTCTTTCATTCTCAGTGTCATTCTCACTCTGTCATTCTCACAGTGTCATTCTCACAGTGTCATTCTCAAAGTGTCATTCACACTCATTCTCACAGTGTCATTCTCACAGTGTCATTCTCAAAGTGTCATTCACACTCTCTCATTCTCACAGTGTCATTCTCACTCTGTCATTCTCACAGTGTCATTCTCACAGTGACATTCTCACAGTGTCATTCTCACAGTGTCATTCTCACTCTGTCATTCTCACAGTGTCACTCTCACTCTGTCATTCTCACAGTGTCATTCTCACAGTGTCATTCTCACAGTGTCATTCTCACTCTGTCTTTCTCACAGTGTCATTCACACAGTGTCATTCTCACTCTGTCATTCTCACAGTGTCATTCTCACAGTGTTATTCTCAGTGTCATTCTCAAAGTGTCATTCTCACTCTGTCATTCTCAGAATGTCATTCTCACTCTTTCATTCTCACAGTGTCATTCTCACAGCGTCATTCTCACAGTGTCATTCTCACAGTGTCATTCTCACAGTGTCATTCTCAGTGTCATTCTCACTCTGCCATTCTCACAGTGTCATTCTCACAGTGTCATTCTCACAGTGCCATTCTCACAGTGTCATTCTCACTCTGTCATTCTCACTCTGTCATTCTCACTCTGTCATTCTCACAGTGTCATTCTCACGGTGT
Source organism: Cherax quadricarinatus (assembly GCF_026875155.1). Lineage (NCBI taxonomy): Eukaryota > Metazoa > Arthropoda > Malacostraca > Decapoda > Parastacidae > Cherax > Cherax quadricarinatus. The sequence goes on along the minus strand of NC_069451.1, from coordinate 30,151,177 downwards.
CATTCTCAGTGTCATTCTCACAATGTCATTCTCACTCTGTCATTCTCATAGTATCATTCTCACTCTGGCATTCTCACGGTGTCATTCTCACAGTGTCATTCTCACAGTGTCATTCTCACAGTGTCATTCTCAGTGTCATTCTCACAGTGTCATTCTCACAGTGTCATTCTCACAGTGTCATTCCCGCAGTGTCATTCTCACAGTGTCATTCTCACAGTGTCATTCTCACTCTGTCATTCTCACAGTGTCATTCTCACAGTGTCATTCTCAGTGTCATTCTCACAGTGTCATTCCCACTCTGTCATTCTCACAGTGTCATTCTCACTCTGTCATTCTCACATTGTCATTCTCACATTGTCATTCTCACAGTGTCATTCTCCCAGAGTCATTCTCAGTGTCATCTTCACAGTGTCATTCTAACTCTGTCATTCTCACAGTGTCATTCTCACTCTGTCATTCTCCCAGAGTCATTCTCAGTGTCATCTTCACAGTGTCATTCTAACTCTGTCATTCTCACAGTGTCATTCTCACTCTGTCATTCTCACAGTGTCATTCTCACAGTGTCATTCTCACTCTGTCATTCTCACAGTGTCATTCTCACAGTGTCATTCTCAGTGTCATTCTCACAGTGTTATTCCCACTCTGTCATTCTCACAGTGTCATTCTCACTCGGTCCCCCCGTATTTCTCAAGTGTCATTCTCACAGTGGTCATTCTCACTCTGTCATTCTCACAGTGTCATTCTCACAGTGTCATTCTCACTCTGTCATTCTCACAGTGTCATTCTCAGTGTTATTCTCACAGTGTCATTTGTTACGACTTAATCTTCACCGTAACAATAGGGGCACAAATAACTCCATTTTTTTTTGTTAGTTTTATTTTATTACCAATCATTTAGCTTCATTGGTATTTGGTTAGTGAATTAAAATAACCACAAGCAATTATAAATGAAACACTATACAGCAAGAAACCCAATCTTACTTTCAAATTCTCAATAACAGAGTATGATACAATAATTTCAATTAATAATCTACTCTTTTTAGAAAAGGTCTAGGTAACGAAATTTATCATTCATAAGTGACATGAATTTCCAGAACCGAATGGTCAAAAGGGCTAGACTTGGATAGTAACAGTTATAGTTATTAACTAGGAGCGTAGATGTTGAAGACCGTACGTAGACAGAGCTAGGAGCGCTGACTGACTCACTCAACTACTTACATCATAGTATGACTTCAGCTCTGGCAGAAGGCTAACGCGTGGCGTCAATTCTAGAACCACCAATTGGTCACTACATGTAGTGTTACACATTCGTAATACCTAACCTAATAATAATATAATATAATAATTATAATAGTCATGGGGAAAGATATAATATACAATATAATACAATGAGAGTACTTTTGATTCATACTGTACCCGATAATAATATATAGTCGAACCTCCTTTATCTAGCTAGTAATAAAGTGGTTCGCGATATATTATTACAGAACTTATTTTAACCAGGCCTTTTATTTTTGTATATAATGGAGTGAAGTAGGGGCGCGTAACACATTCTCACTCTGTCATTCTCACAGTGTCATTCTCACTCTGTCATTCTCACAGTGTCATTCTCACAGTGTCATTCTCACTCTGTCATTCTCACAGTGTCATTCTCAGTATCCATTCTCCACTCTTCATTCACATTTCATTCTTCAGGTGGCAATTCTTCACAAGTCATTCTCCACTTTATCATTCTCACATGTCATTCTCACTCTGTCATTCTCACACAGTGTCATTCTCACAGTGTCAATTTCCTCTACTGTGGTCATTCTCACTCTGTCATTTCTCAACAGTGACATTCTCTCAGTGTCATTCTCACAGTGTCATTCTCACTCTGTCATTCTCTCACAGTGTCATCTCACAGTGGCATATCTCAGTGTCATTCACACTCTGTCATTATCACCAGTGAACATTTTCACAGTGTCATTCGCACAGTGTCCATTCTCACACAGTGTCATTCTCAGTGTCATCACAGTGTCCATTCTCACAGTGTCATTCTTCACACTGTCATTTCTGACAGGTGTCATTCTGCACAGGTCATTCTCACTTCTGTCATTCTCACATTGTCATTCTCACAGTGGTCATTCTCACTCTGTCATTCTCACAGTGTCATTCTCACAGTTGTCATTCTCACTAGTGTCCCCCCCCCCATTCCCCCCTCACTCTGTCATTCTCTCATGGTCATTCTCACAGTGTCATTCTCTGCACAGTGTCATTCTCGCTCTGTCCTTTCTCACAGTTCATTCTCCCACAGTGTCATTCTCACTCTGTCATTCTCACAGTGTCATTCACTCATAGTGTTATTCTCAGTGTCATTCCTCAAAGTGTTCATTCTCACTCTGTCATTCTCAGAGTGTCATTCTCACTCTTTCATTCTCACAGTGTCCATTCGCACTGTGTCATTCTCACAGTGTCATTCTCACAGTGACATTCCACTCTGTCCTTCTCACAGTGTCATTCTCACAGTAGTCATTCACACTCTTTCATTCTCATGGTCATTCTCACTCTGTCATTCTCACAGGTGTCATACTCACAGTGTCATCTCAAAGTGTCATCAACACTCATTCTCACATTTCATTCTCACAGTGTCATTCTCAAAGTGTCATTCACACTCTCTCATTTCTCACAGTGTCATTCTCACTCTGTCATTCTCACAGTTCATTCCTCACAGTGACATTCTGGGGACAAGTCATTCTCACATGTCATTCTCACTCTGTCCATACTCACAGTGTCACTGACTCTCACTCTGTCATTTCACACAGTGTCATTCTCACAGTGTCATTCTCACAGTGTCAATTCTCACTCTGTCTTTCTACATTGTCATTCACACAAGTGTCATTCTCACTCTGTCATTCTCACAGTGTCATTCACACACAGGTTCTTCCAGTGTCATTCTCAAGAGTGTCCATTCTCAACTCTGTCCATTCCTCATATGTCATTCTCACCTCTTCATTCTCACAGTGTCATTCTCACAGCGTCATTCTCACAGTGTCATTCTCACAGTGTCATTCTCACAGTGTCATTCTCACTCTGTCATTCTCACAGTGTCATTCTCACAGTGTCATTCTCACAGTGTCATTCTCACTCTGTAATCTCTACAGTGTCATTATCACTCTGTCATTCTCATACAGAGTCATTCTCACAGTGTTTATTCCCCCTCAGTGAGGCGAGGTCTCACAGTGTCAGTCTCACGTGTCATTCTCACAGTGTTATTCTCACAGTGTCATTCTCTACAGTGTCTTCTCACTGTGTCATTCTCAACAGTGCATTCTACCAACAGTTCATCTCACAGTGTCATTCTCACAGTGTCATTCTCACAGTGTCATTCTCGCTCTGTCATTCTCACAGTGTCATTCTCACAGTGTCATTCTCACTCTGTCATTCTCACAGTGACATTCTCACAGTGTCTTTCTCACAGTGTGATTCTCACAGTGTCATTCTCACAGGGTGTGTTTTCGCTGTAAATTAAGAAAATGTTCAGCGTAAGCTCGTGACATCAACTTGGAATAGCGCATTCCAATCTCTCTTTTATTTTTTTTAAACAGGGTTTGACAACAAGGTTACGGATCCCTAGCTTCATTGACAAGCTATTTACAGATTAAGGATTCCTAACTTTATTGGGAAGCTAAGAGCTGTTACCTACATCAGCTCAGTACATCAGTACTCAGTGGTCAGTCGTCACGTGAGGTCACAGACCCTGAGCTGCTTTGGGGATTAGTGTGGACGGTTACAAAGCATGGCTTGCTTCTGCAGTGTTTTAAAAATTGAGGTTGGAGAGTTGAAGGAGGAGGTCTTGCTTCTCCAGGAGGAGATTAGGAGGCTGAAGGTCCACCTCAATGGGTCTGGGAGAGAGTGTGAGGTGGCTGGAGTTGTGGGGAATGAGGCTTCTAGCAGCGAGGTGCAGTCTGTCTCTCGCTGTGTGGAGGCTGTAGTTGGGGAGGCAGCAACGGCTACCAGCAGTGAGGTGCAGCCCAGCACCTGCTACAAGTGGGCGAGTAGTTCACAGGAATGGAAGGCGCATCGAGTAAGAAAGTTAAGTAGTGAAGGATCTGAAGGTAGGAAATCGCTTCTCTGTTCTTCAGATGAATGTACTTCAGTGGCCATGAAGGTAAGGGTGACTAAAACCCTGGGCCCCTGTCTACAATTGGAGGTAAAGCGCAATTCTTGGGTTGGTGACTCCTCAGGTGAGATACTTGTGACCGTGCTTTTTGTAATAGGAATAAGAAATGAGAAGATAAGTGTGCTGTCCTCCTGGAGCTGGAGTGGGGAATGTCCAACAGGCTGGATAATATCATGTCAGTAAAGGGAAGCAAGCCCATTTTTCTGTCCAGAGCTGTGGAAATGATATGGGGAAGGGTAGGAGAGAGAGCTGCTAGATAAAGTACAGGTCAGCTATAGATTTACATTAAGTCTAAGGGAGGGATCCCATCAATTTGTAGCATCTTGCCTAAAGGATTAGGAAATGACTGGGTTGTCTAGGGCATTGGTGTAAATTGCCTGGCTAGACAGATACGCAAGGAACTGCAATCCCAGTCATTGCAACTGGAACAGCTTTTATGGCAAACATGATATGTATGCAAGGGATGGGTACATCTCACTGGGGCTGGGTGGTAGACTTTGCAGACTCGATTGAGAAGGCCATTGGTGAAATGCCTATGATTTTAAACTATGGAAGATAGAGGTAGGGTGTGTGGGAAACAAGCAGGTTGCAACACTTGGGTTGGGAAACAGTAAATGTATAAAAGGCATCAGCATGAAGTAATAAATAAAGACAATAATCAGGTCAGCAAACAAAGGGGGACAGCATAGGGCAGCAAGGGACTAGCTCCCTATAAAGGTTTACTATACTAATAGCAGGGGTGTAAGAAATAAGATAGATTGAGCTATGATTTAATTGCAAGTGCAGGAAACAAAGAAAATTATTGCTATAACAGAGAACCTGGCTCAATCTGAAAGATAGAGAGATGCCCTCTGAATGTCACATACAAGGCTATAAATTATTCCAAACGACTGACAGGGTCAAACAGGAAAGGTGGTGGAGTACGATGTATGTCAGAGACAATTTAAATTGTTGGGTTAAGACAAGGATATTAAATTAGAAGCATCAGCCACTGAATCTGTTGGTTACAGCTTCTCGAGGCCGAGAAAAACTAATTTTTGGGTGTGATTTACAGGGCCCCAAAATCTTGATAGGGAGTGCAAGTAAACTTCTATGGGACGAAATTCGTAAGGCACTACATACGAAAAATGTTGTGCTAATGGAGAATTTCAACTATAGACAGATTGACTGGAGCAATTTGACAGGAAATTTAGAGTCATGTGACTTATCTTGATACGATCCAAGATGTGTTTAATAAAACATTTTGTGACAGAGCCAACTAGGGGAAATAACCTGCTTGCTTGGTTTTGCCAGTAGGGAAACACTAATTAATAATCTTGAGGTTAATGATGAGCTTGGGGAAAGTGATCACAAATCACTCAGTTTTAATATATCATGGAATTCCCCTAATAATGGCAATCGAATCTCCGTCCCTGACTTTCGCTTGGCTGATTTCATAGGACTGAAAAATTACTTAGGTGGGCTGAACTGGAATGACCTGACTAAGGGTCAGGTAGGTGGTGATGGTTGCCGATATGATGCTTTCCAGGGCATAGTTCTAGCTGCTCAGTCAAATTATGTTCCAAATAGGGAAATCAGATCAAACAAAAATGATCCTAAATGGATGAACAATAGATTAAAATATCTGATTGGTCAAAAGAGAGGCATATATAGGCAAATCAAAAGAGGAGAGGGGCAATTGAGAAATCGATATATTCAGTTAAAGAGAGAAATAAAAAAGGGAATTAGAAAAGCAAAAAGAGATTATGAGGTTAAAGTTGCAAGAGAATCGAAGACTAACCCAAAAGGATTCTTTCAGGTATACAGAAGTAAGATCAGGGACAAGATAGGCCCCATCAAAGTTCCTCGGGTCAGCTCACTGACAGTGATAAGGAAATGTGTAGAATTTTTAACACATACTTCCTCTCAGTTTTTACACAGGAGGATACCAGCGATATTCCAGTAATGATAAATTATGTAGAACAGGACGATAATAAACTGTGGACTATTAGGGTCACAAGTGACATGGTCCTTAGGCAAATAGATAAATTAAAACCTAACAAATCCCCAGGCCCTGATGAACTGTATGCAAGGGTTCTAAAGGAATGTAAAGAGGAGCTTAGCACACCTTTGGCTAATCTTTTCAACATATCACTACAAACTGGCATGGTGCCAGATAAGTGGAAAATGGCAAATGTGATACCTATTTTCAAAACAGGTGACAGGTCCTTAGCTTCGAACTATAGACCAATAAGCCTAACCTCCATAGTGGGAAAAATTTATGGAATCAATAATTGCCGCGGCAGTTCGTAGCCACCTTGAAAAGCATAAATTAATCAACGAATCTCAGCATGGTTTTACAAAGGGGCGTTCCTGCCTTACGAATTTATTAACTTTTTTCACTAAGGTATTTGAGGAGGTAGATCATGGTAATGAATATGATATTGTGTATATGGACTTCAGTAAGGCTTTTGACAGGGTCCCACATCAGAGACTATTGAGGAAAATTAAAGCACATGGAATAGGAGGAGAAATTTTTTCCTGGATAGAGGCATGGTTGACAAATAGGCAGCAGAGAGTTTGCATAAATGGGGAGAAATCGAGTGGGGAAGTGTCACGAGCGGTGTTCCACAGGGGTCAGTGTTGGGCCCCCTGCTGTTCACAATCTACATAAACGACATAGATGAGGGCATAAAGAGCGACATCGGCAAGTTTGCCGATGACACCAAAATAGGCCGTCGAATTCATTCTGACGAGGGACATTCGAGCACTCCAGGAAGATTTGAATAGATGATGCAGTGGTCGGAGAAGTGGCAGATGCAGTTTAATATAGACAAATGCAAAGTTCTAAATGTTGGACAGGACAATAACCATGCCACATATAAACTAAATAATGTAGATCTTAATATTACGGATTGCGAAAAAAGATTTAGGAGTTCTGGTTAGCAGTAATCTGAAACCAAGACAACAGTGCATAAGTGTTCGCAATAAAGCTAATAGAATCCTTGGCTTCATATCAAGAAGCATAAATAATAGGAGTCCTCAGGTTGTTCTTCAACTCTATACATCCTTGGTTAGGCTCATTTAGATTATGCTGCACAGTTTTGGTCACCGTATTACAGAATGGATATAAATTCACTGGAAAATGTACAAAGGAGGATGACAAAGTTGATCCCATGTATCAGAAAACCTTCCCTATGAGGATAGACTAAGGGCCCTGAATCTGCACTCTCTAGAAAGACGTAGAATTAGGGGGGATATGATTGAGGTGTATAATGGAAGACAGGAATAAATAAAGGGGATGTAATAGTGTGCTGAAAATATCTAGCCTAGACAGGACTCGCAGCAATGGTTTTAGTTGGAAAAAATTCAGATTCAGGAAGGATATAGGAAAGTACTGGTTTGGTAATAGAGTTGTGGATGAGTGGAACAAACTCCCAAGTACCGTTATAGAGGCCAGAACGTTGTGTAGCTTTAAAAATAGGTTGGATAAATACATGAGTGGATGTGGGTGGGTGTGAGTTAGACCTGATAGCTTGTGCTACCAGGTCGGTTGCCGTGTTCCTCCCTTAAGTCAATGTGACCTGACCTGACTAGGTTGGGTGCATTGGCTTAAGCCGGTAGGAGACTTGGACCTGCCTCGCATGGGCCAGTAGGCCTTCTGCAGTGTTCCTTCGTTCTTATGTTCTTATGTTCTTATTTGAAAGCATTTTTATTGTTATGAAATGAACGAGTACTGAACAGGATGAAGTTGGAGCCATCTTTGGGCCAGCATTTTCATTTGATGAACTGACTTTATCTCGTTGACATCATTATGCTGTACGAATGTGTTCCATACTCGAGTCATCCTGGGTATATATGATCTCAGATGGAGTGATGTTCTGGAGAAGGGTCCAAGCAGAGTGTTGTTATTTACTGCCCGTCTTGTAGTATAGAAGCTTGCTTCACGCTGTCCTCTCTCTCTGTCTCTCTCTCTCTCTCTCTCTCTCTCTCTCTCTCTCTCTCTCTCTCTCTCTTCTCTCTCTTCTCTCTCTCTCTCTCTCTCTCTCTCTCTCTCTCTCTCTCATTCTCATGTCCTTCTTCCTCTTCTGTTTCTCGCTATCGTGTCCAGATTTTCTCTCTCTGTTCCCTGGACATGTTTCTCCTTGTGTCTGTTGTTAATTAATGAGTTTGTTGCTCTTTCCCTCTGTGTGACCTGTCGCATTTGTTCTTCTATCTTACTGCATCCCCTCACTCTCTTACTGCATCCCCTCACTCTCTTACTGTATCCCCTCACTATCTTACTGCATCCCCTCACTCTCTTACTGTATCCCCTCACTATCATACTGTATCCCCCTCACTATCATACTGTATTCCTTCTCTATCATACCATTTCCCCCTCACTATTTTACTGTATCCTCTCACTATCGTACTGTGTGCCCTCACTATCTCAGTGTATTTACTCACTATCTTACTCTACCCCTCACTATCTTTCTGTATCCCCTCACTATTTTATCTACTCACCATCTTACTTTTTTCCTCACTATCTTACTTTATTTCTTCTCAATCTTACTGCATCTCCTCACAATCTTACTGTATTCTCTCACTATCATACGGTATTCCTTCACTATCCTACTGTATCCCTTCACTATCTTACTGTATCTCCTCATTATCTTACAGCATTCCCATCACTATCTTACTGTATCCCTTTACTATCTTACTGTACTCCCTCACTATCATACTGTATTCGTTCACTATCTTACTGTATCCCCTCACTAACTTACTTTATTTCCTCTCTATATTACTTTATCCGCCTATCTTACGGTATTCCTTCACTATCTTAGTTTATCTTCTCACTGCTTATTTTACTGTACCCCCTGACTATCTTACTGTATCCACTCACAATCTTACTGTATCCTCTTATTATCTTATTATATTCCCTCCCTATCGTACTGTATTGCGTCACTATCTTATTGTATCCCCTCACTCTCTCACTCTATCCCGTCGCTACTGTTTGTATTCCTTCGATATCTTACTATATTCCCTCGCTATCTTACTGTATTCTCTCACTATCTTACTGTATTCTTTCACTATCTTACTTTATCTTCTCACTATCTTACTATATCCTCTGCTTATCTTACTATATCCACTCACTATCTTACTATATCCTCTCATTATCTTATAAAATTTCCTCCCTATCTCATTGTATCCCCTCACTCTCCAACTTTAGCCCTTCACTATCTTTTTAACATCACTATATTACTGTATTCCCTCACTATCTTATTGTATCCCCTCACTCTCTTATTGTGTTCCTCACTATCTTACTGTATTCCCTCATTATCTTACTGTATTCCCTCATTATCTTATTGTATTCCCTCATTATCTTAATGTATTCCCTCACTATCTTATTGTATCCCTCACTATCTTACTCTGTCCCCTTATTATCTTACTCTATCCCTTCACTACCTTACTGTAATTTTCCCCACTACCTTACTGTGTTCCATTAACCTTCTGTTGTCTTCCCTTCACTGTTCATGTTCACTTAGTGCTGATGTTCCCACCACCACCACCACCACTACTGCACCACCACCACCACTACTTTCCACCCCACCACCACCACACTGCCACCACCACCACCACCACCCCTACTGCCCACCCCACCACCCCCCACCACTACTGCCACCACAACCACCACCACCACCACCACTACTGCCACCCCACCACACCACCACCACCACCACCACCACCACAACCACCACCACCACCACCACTACTGCCCCCACCACCACCACCACCACCCCCCCACCACCACACACCACTACTGCCACCACCCCACCACCACCCCCACCACCACCACCACCACCACCACCACTACTGCCACCACCACCACCCCCCCACCACCACCCACCCAACCCACCACCACCACCACCACCACCCACCCGCCACCACCACCACCACCACCACCACCACCACCACACTCCACCACCACCACCACCACCACCACCACCCACCCACCACCAACCACCACCAACACCACCCCCCACCACACCACCACCACCACCACTTACTGCCCCCCCACCACCACCACCAAACCCCTACTGCCCACCCACCACCACCACCACCACTACTGCCACCACCACACCACCACCAACCCCCCACCACTACTGCCCCCCCACCACCACCACTACTGCCACCACCACTACACCACCAACCACTACTGCCACCACCCCCACCACCACCACACTACTGTCCCCCCCACACCCCCCCACCACCCACTACCACCACACCACCCCTACTTGCCA
>NC_069451.1:30098259-30130759 GCF_026875155.1 Cherax quadricarinatus | reverse complement strand
AAGTGAACTTAAGTGTAAATTTCATGAGTACTCTGTTTTATGGTGCGACCTTTTTAAAGTTAATATAAAACCCTTCTATGGTTTATTAAGAAACTTAATAAAAAAACCGGAAAGAAACATTGTGATTGTTTACTACTGAACAGTTGAATGATTTTATCTAGAACAGGATATTCAATCCTGTTTATTTGTTGCAAGAAAGTGCTAAACAGGCTTAAGTAGTGGCCCTGTACGCAACACCCCAGTAATAACCTAATACCTCAGTATAACACATTAATAACACCAGTAATAACCATAGTAATAACATCATTAATAACCCAGGCAATAACCCGAGGCAGTTCGTACCCACCTTGAAAAGCATAAATTAATCAACGAATCTCAGCATGGTTTTACAAAGGGGCGTTCCTGCCTTACGAATTTATTAACTTTTTTCACTAAGGTATTTGAGGAGGTAGATCATGGTAATGAATATGATATTGTGTATATGGACTTCAGTAAGGCTTTTGACAGGGTCCCTCATCAGAGACTATTGAGGAAAATTAAAGCACATGGAATAGGAGGAGAAATTTTTTCCTGGATAGAGGCATGGTTGACAAATAGGCAGCAGAGAGTTTGCATAAATGGGGAGAAATCAGAGTGGGGAAGCGTCACGAGCGGTGTTCCACAGGGGTCAGTGTTGGGCCCCCCTGCTGTTCACAATCTACATAAACGACATAGATGAGGGCATAAAGAGCGACATCGGCAAGTTTGCCGATGACACCAAAATAGGCCGTCGAATTCATTCTGACGAGGACATTCGAGCACTCCAGGAAGATTTGAATAGACTGATGCAGTGGTCGGAGAAGTGGCAGATGCAGTTTAATATAGACAAATGCAAAGTTCTAAATGTTGGACAGGACAATAACCATGCCACATATAAACTAAATAATGTAGATCTTAATATTACGGATTGCGAAAAAGATTTAGGAGTTCTGGTTAGCAGTAATCTGAAACCAAGACAACAGTGCATAAGTGTTCGCAATAAAGCTAATAGAATCCTTGGCTTCATATCAAGAAGCATAAATAATAGGAGTCCTCAGGTTGTTCTTCAACTCTATACATCCTTGGTTAGGCCTCATTTAGATTATGCTGCACAGTTTTGGTCACCGTATTACAGAATGGATATAAATTCTCTGGAAAATGTACAAAGGAGGATGACAAAGATGATCCCATGTATCAGAAACCTTCCCTATGAGGATAGACTAAGGGCCCTGAATCTGCACTCTCTAGAAAGACGTAGAATTAGGGGGGATATGATTGAGGTGTATAAATGGAAGACAGGAATAAATAAGGGGATGTAAATAGTGTGCTGAAAATATCTACCTAGACAGGACTCGCAGCAATGGTTTTAAGTTGGAAAAATTCAGATTCAGGAAGGATATAGGAAAGTACTGGTTTGGTAATAGAGTTGTGGATGAGTGGAACAAACTCCCAAGTACCGTTATAGAGGCCAGAACGTTGTGTAGCTTTAAAAATAGGTTGGATAAATACATGAGTAGATGTGGGTGGGTGTGAGTTAGACCTGATAGCTTGTGCTACCAGGTCGGTTGCCGTGTTCCTCCCTTAAGTCAATGTGACCTGACCTGACTAGGTTGGGTGCATTGGCTTAAGCCGGTAGGAGACTTGGACCTGCCTCGCATGGGCCAGTAGGCCTTCTGCAGTGTTCCTTCGTTCTTATGTTCTTATGTTCTTAATATAGTAGTAGTATGTAACTGATGTCATCTAGGCCTGTATACCTTGTACTTGTAATAACTAAAGATATTATTACATTATATTATATTATCTAACTTATATTTGAAGGTACCCAAGCTTCAAGCCTCAGTGATCCTACTATGCAGGTTGTTCCACTTACCCACGACTCTATTTCCAAACCAGAAGGAAGAGAAGTTACTGAAGGAGGTGAGCAATAGGAGAGAAGAGACGGGAATAGTGGATTGATAGCTGGTCTTTTGAAGCAGGTAGAAACATGATGGTTGGTGGCGTACCCAGACTTCTCAAAGGACTGGTGTCGCCTCACACACACCTCTGAGAGATTCTCTGGGAATACCATTTGCATTTTGCTTCTGTGTAACACAAAACTTGGGTAAAACATTCCAGCCGTGAGCTACGCAGGTGTGGGATGGCCCTGTCCTCTGGTTACGCCTGCTGCTTCTAGATGGTGTGATGTTGTGGCTTTTTTCTTAGTTCTAGATACGTGGTCGTTGTCATGTTGTAGTGGTTATATTAGTGATAGTTTTGTGGTTGTTTACGTGTTGTTTTATTAGTGGTAGTTATGTGGTTGTTGTCGTGTTGTTGTGGTTGTTTAGTGGTAGATATGTGGTTGTTGTCGATTTGTGGTGGTTGTTCTTATTTGTAGGTATGTGGTTGTCGTTGTGATCGTAGTTTGACGATTTTTAGTTTCAGTGGAGGACATGTGTGTGGTTGCTGGTGTTGTGGTAGATGTTATTTCAGTGGGAATTATGTGTTAGTGGTTGCTGGTGTTGTGGTAGATGTTATCTCAGTGGGAATTATTGTGTGTTAGTGGTTGCTGGTGTTGTGGTTGATGTTATCTCAGTGGGAATTATGTGTGTTAGTGGTTGCTGGTGTTGTGGTTGACGTTATCTCAGTGGGAATTATGTGTGTTAGTGGTTGCTGGTGTTGTGGTTGATGTTATCTCAGTGGGAATTATGTGTGTTAGTGGTTGCTGGTGTTGTGGTTGATGTTATCTCAGTGGGAATTATGTGTGTTAGTGGTTGCTGGTGTTGTGGTTGAGTTATCTCAGTGGGAATTATGTGTGTTAGTGGTTGCTGGTGTTGTGGTTGATGTTATCTCAGTGGGAATTATGTGTGTTAGTGGTTGCTGGTGTTGTGGTTGATGTTATCTCAGTGGGAATTATGTGTGTTAGTGGTTGCTGGTGTTGTGGTTGATGTTATCTCAGTGGGAATTATGTGTGTTAGTGGTTGCTGGTGTTGTGGTTGATGTTATCTCAGTGGGAATTATGTGTGTTAGTGGTTGATGTTATCTCAGTGGGAATTATGTGTGTTAGTGGTTGCTGGTGTTGTGGTTGATGTCTCAGAGATGAAATTCTTAAAAAAAAGGACACAAAACAAAGGAAAATCTTTTATTGCTTCCTTATAGTTGCAAGTGGCAAGTGCAACCTTGATCATAAGTTAAATGTTGTCCTGGTTGTCGTCTCAGTGGTAGTTAAGTGATTAGTGGTTGGTGGTAGCTACCACCAACCACTAATTATATTGTTAGTGGTAGTTAAGTAATTAGTGGTTGGCGGTAGCTGGTTGTATTGTTAGGGGTAGTTAAGTGGTTGACGGTAGCTGGTTGTCGACTTAATGGTGGTAGTTAAGTGATTAATGGTTGCTGGTAACTGGCTGTATTGTTAGTGATAGTTAAGAGAGTGTTAGCTGTTGTCACTTATTGTTGGTGGTGGATGGTGGTTAGCATTTGACTGTCTGACACCACTTGTTGGCACCACCTGTTGCCTGCTACAAACAAAATTGTATCTGTTACAAACAGTATTGTATCTAAACCATACCACGGGCGAGATTTGAACCCGCGGTCAGAGAGTCTCAAAACTCCAGACCGTAGCGTTAGCCACTGGACCAGCTAGCCACAATAAGATTCGTCCAACTAGGTATATTTCTACACCATAGGAAGGTTAGCACAGGCACCACTGTGACCACAAATGCAAGTTTTTACAGACGAATCACCATGATCCCAAGAGACCTTGAGATCATGGGGAAGAAATGCCACGCGTTTCCTTAAAGAGCTGAGTTCAAGATTCGTCTGTAAAAACTTGCATTTGTGGTCACAGTGGTGCCTATGCTACCCTTCCTATGGTGTAGAAATATATCTAGTTGGACGAATCTTATTGTGGCTAGCTGCTCCAGTGGCTAACGCGACGGTCTGGAGTTTTGAGACTCTCTGACCGCGGGTTCAAATCCCGCCCGTGGTATGGTTTGTTTGCAATTGTGTCATTACGATTTCGTGAGTCAGTTTTGTATCTGTTGCAAACGGTATTGTATCTGGTACAACAGTATTGTATCTGTTAAAACAATATTGTATCTGTTAGGTAGTAGGTTTGTAAACAGCAACCACCCAGGGAGGTACTACCGTCCTGCCAAGTGAGTGTAAAACGGAAACCTGTAATTGTTTTACATGATGGTAGGATTGCTGGTGTCTTTTTTCTAGCTCATATGTATGCAAGATTTCAGGTACGTCTTGCTACTTCTACTTACACTTAGGTCACACTACACATGCATGTACAAGCATACATATACAAACACCTATGGGTTTTCTTCTATTTTCTTACTAGTTCTTGTTCTTGTTTATTTCCTCTTATCTCCATGGGGAAGTGGAACAGAATTCTTCCTCCGTAAGCCATGCTTGTCATAAAAGGCGACGAAAATGCCGGGAGCAAGGGACTAGTAACACCTTCTCCTGTACACATTACCATGATCCCAAGAGACCTTGGGATCATGGGGAAGAAATGCCACATGTTACCTTAAAGAGCTGAGTTCCAGACTCATCGACACCACCAGGGACCCAAGAGCAGCCACTTTAATGCTCTAGCACCTCAGCGTGGCCATCCAGAGGGGAAATGCATGCCGCATACTTGGCTCGTGTCCGGCTTCAGAGGAGCTGGAGGAGATTCATAACCTTTGATATATTGTTTCAATGTATTCATGTTTGTGTTTTCTACCAATGTATTCTGTCCATTAATTAAGTTAGCATGTAGCATAAAAATATAGGGGGTGGTAGGAGTAGAAAATATTCAAACAGCTCCTGGGAGAACCTTGAGGTTTGCCTGAGGTACGTTTATTGTCTTCTCTGAGGATGAGGGTCCCCAGTCCAGTTCCAGAGGTGGTACCTCCCTATATACATATATATTATATATATATATATATATATATATATATATTATATATATATATATATATATATATATATATATATATATATATATATATATATATATATAATATTATATAAATATATGTATATATATATATATATATATATATATATATATATATATATATATATATATTAATATATATATATACATATATATATATATATATATATATGTGTGTGTTGTGTTACAAAAAATGCGATTTCTAATAAGCATAGAGATCTCCAGTGAATACTAGAAAGGACTGCCCTTCTAGCATCCAGCCTGTTACTGGGTTTTCGTAGCAAGTAGTCAGTATCCTTGTCCAATTATCCATTAGAATTTAGTAAGATTTAATAGTGCTTCAGGATTACAACTGGTAGGCTACTAACTAAAGAAATTAAAATTTAATAAGTTTATTAACGACAATAAAGTTGTCTAGGCGTATAATATCAAAGTAAATTAAATTAATTGAATATAATATAGGATACAAGTTGCTACACTTCTCTCGTGTACAGTAGTATAGAGCTGAAGGCTCATATCACATCTTCATGGCTTTTAAGTACCGTCTGGTACATTAACATTTAATAACATAATACATATATTATATACAAGTAAGTTTGTGTGTATGTGTGTAAGTGCTCTAAATAGTTCGCTTTGTCTCAAGACTCGACTAGACTTAACCAGTGACTGACAAAAAGTCCTCACATAAACTAACTTCTTGACCAACCTGGCAATCAGAACAGCTTGCTTGAACAATAAAACGACTGATAAGCCGAACAGCAATATAACAAGCAACAGCGACACAGAATCAGGATCAAGGAGATAATATAACGACACTAAGTAGGGACCATCTGCAGATCCTCCACAAAAGTCACGAAACTTCCATACTACTGAATCTAAGTTCAGCATTAGAAAATCCCCGACTGTGACAGTACACAGATACCAGTACAAATTAGGTCAGAAGCTACAGCTCAGGACCTGAGTTTCTCAGAGAGTCTATGAGACACACAACCTCAGTACAACGTCGAAAATCACTAAGGCTAGACAGTGTTCTGTGAACAGAGTTACACAGAACCAACAACAAGAAAGCGACAGAGACGATCTTCCAACAAGAGCCAGTAAGGATAACACGTCTTGTCGGAAGCCAAGCCAAACAGAAAAGAGGGCGAGTCAAAGCAAGACAGTCTCACCTAGGTGAGGTGTGATCACCCCCCTGATCACGTGACTCTCCGTGAACTGCTGCTGCCCAGCAACACAGAGAAGCCGGCAGGGAAACAAGCGGAACTGGTAATTAGACAATGCTGTCAGCTGCTTAACACTCCAACTATGAGCACTGAATAATATATAAATGTTACATCCTACCTAATAATATAACTAAGTCAAATAATAACATAAAGCAATATATTTACGATTTAGCTATTATCGCAAATATAAGCAATATAAAATTATATGAACAGATAATATACATTATATACATTGTGACCCATTCGGGGGGTCGCAATAATATATATATAATATATATATATATATATATATATATATATATAAAATATATATATATTATATAATATATATATATATTTTATATGCAAAACAACTACTCTGAAAGAATAGAGAAATTCCAAGCGCTTTCGTGACTACTCACGAAGTGAGTAGTCACGAAAGCGCTTGGAATTTCTCTATTCTTTCAGAGTGGTTGTTTTGCATATTTTGAAATCACCTGTTACTGTGATCTTATTACATATATATATATAATATATATAATATATATATATATTAAATATATATATATATATATATAATATATTATATATATATATATATATATATATCCAGTCAGACCATCACCGACATACCTAAAGCATTTTACTGAACTAAATCAAAAGTTCGTCAAGAATTTTGTCTCGAAGAAGTCCATGTAAAAGATTGCTCAATACCAGGTTGAGAGGATTTCCCATAGCCTTTCCATACTTTTCAAGCATAAAATTTACAACTGAAAACGGTCCATTATACACAACTAAGGAAGTGTTTGTATAAGTACTAAAGCCATCAACAACATACCTTTCCTCAGTGGACTGCTCACAAAGTCAAATGCAATGTTTGCAGCTTTCACAGAGACCCATACAAAGGATCGCTTTGACAGTGAAATATGGATCTCAAGGTACAGTTTGTTCAAATACGACCTAGAAAACAGGCAACAAGGGTGGGTTGGCCTGTACATCAGAGTAGCTCATTATCTTGGAATTACTAAACACCACAAATGATGTAGTGGAAGTTTTGGCAGTAAACATTGAAACCAGAACCTGTTCATCATAGTTGTATACGAGCCACCTGATGCAACTTCCCGACAATTCAAAGAACAGCTTTTGAAAATTGAACAATGTCTGGAAAAATCTTCCAGCCCCAAATATCTTGTCATTGGGTGATGCAATCAAACAAATGTTGATGCAATCAGCTTGTTTCTATCGCATTTTTAAGCGTCTTTTTTTCCAAAAATATAATTGTTTTGTTCTTGCTGTCATCAAGAGGACATGATGCCTATATGTGTGATTTTTTCTTATTTTTTTACTTCAAAAATTTGGATTTTTTATGATTGTTTCTTTCGAAATGCACATCATGGCATCTTCTCCATCGACTCCATATTTGTGCTTAGAGAGACTGAGAGTTGCTCAGTCGCCTGTGGGCTGCCGTCCAGATAAGAAGTGTGTGATGCACCAGCGTCTGGCGCGCCCTTACCATAGAGTTTTACAGAAAACAGAATTTCTCTTTTTCTCAGGAATAAGTTATTGACCTTTCAATACTTTGCAAAAACTATTTGACGGATTGTCATGATTTTTGCGCATATTACTGAGGAATGATGGCTCTGCTCACTGGTTATGGGGATTTGCGATATTCCTTACCGTTTTGTTTTTATTGAATTTTTCCCCCCAAAATTCCTTAAAAACCAAGACAAACTTCAACTTTTTTATTATGCAATCTACTGACATTTCACTCAAAAGAAGGTAGTCACAAAATTATCTAAACCTTTATCTTTTATCTGATGTCAACCAGATTATTATACATCTTACCAGTTTTTGGAAACTAAGTAGAATTTATATACACTATAAAATAGGGCATTATTTTTTTCTCTCTATTCTTTGAGGCATAAGTCACTAAAAACAAGGTGTGCAGGATTCAAATGTTGCTTAATTCACAGGAATGAGTTCATTGAAATTGGATAATTAGAAAAAAAAATATATTACTGCCTCCCTCCCGTGCCAGCGAATAGTGAAGCCAACAAGACTGGAACATACACTTGACCTCATCTTCATTAATAATAATGATCTGATACAAAATACAACAGTATCAGAGACGTATATCATAACATAACGGAAGTACAGACATGTATGCGTAGGCCTCCTGATGAGCAAAATAAGATCAGTCACGAGGGTGCCTTCACGAAATTCAGCTTTAATAACAGAAATATATAATGGACTGAAATTAACCATGCTGGGAAGATATCCTAAACATGGATCCGAACCTTTGCTTTGAAAGAATTAACTCTGTGGCACTTGTGGTTTCCTCAAGGCACGTTTCCCTAAGGAAGAAAAAAGAGATGTAAACTAGAAAGAGAGAGACGCTCCCTCATTACATCGACTCCAGGCTGAGAGACTGATTACCTCAAACTCTTTCTGATCTTTACCATTTTTTGTTTTCGACTGATGAAGCCACTGTCAACCTGACAGTTCTCTGAAACAATTATCAACTTATATTACCACAAGTAAGACTACCACTACTACTGCCATCACTACTTCTTCGACCCCCCTCCCCTTCACTACCACTAATACCACAACCACTACCACCAACACGTTGCTATTACAATTACCAAAACGAACACTAATTCCTTAACCACCATTTATTGTGGTAGCCCCTACCACAATATAACTACCATCGCCACCACTACTACCACCAACACCAACACCACCATCACCATCACCACCACCACCACCACCACCACAAATACCACCACCACCACCATCACCACCACCACCATCATCATCATCACCACCACCACCACCAACACCACCACCAATACCACTACCACCACCATCACCACCACCACCACCACCACCACCACCACCACCACCACCACCACCAATACCACCGCCACCACCATCACCAGCACCACCACCATCATCATCACCACCACCATCACCATCACCAACCACCACCACCACCACCACCAATACCACCGCCACCACCATCACCAGCACCACCACCATCATCATCATCACCACCACCATCACCACCACCACCACACCACCACCACCACCACCACCACCACCACCACCACCACCACCACCACAACTACCACCACCGCCACCATCATCATCGCCACCACCACCACTACCACCACCACCACCACCACCACCATCACCACCACCACCACCACCGCCACCATCACCACCACCACCACCACCACCACCACCACCACCACCACTATTACAACCCAGGAATCCAAATGGCCTGTTATCCCGGGTGTAATGGGAGCAAAATAAACACAGCAGAAAAAGTTTTAGACTTATATTATCCTTCACCAATTTAGAACAGCAATATGTACACTATGTACAGTGATAAGTATAGTGCACTCCACGGTAAGCAAGGCAGAAATAGAAGCCACAAGAGAGCAGACCGTGCTTCAACCAGCTCTAGAATGGGAATGACAAGTGCAGACAGGAGAGCGGTACCCACATAACCTCTGCGATTGCCAAAACCATCTTCTTATTGGCTGGAACCTGGTCACTAGTTGAACGACGGGGCCCCATCATCAACTCTCAGCAACCTGGTTCGCTGGTTGGGGGAGATAGCCTGTAAATGAGGGTGCGTACATGCGCCGAATAAAGGTTACATACTCTTTGCATGCCACACCCCCACCCCGAGAAGGCTCAGGATTAGGCTGCCATCTCCCAGTGGTAACCGTGCAGCCATGGCACAAAATAATGGGACCGCCTTTCCTCTCCACCATCCAACTCTTAGATAGAGCTCAGCTTTTCTCGTGACAAAAAGCCAAACCCTAAACTCAGAGTGAGACAGCAGTCAGTCGGGCTAGCATAGGTCCAAGATACAGGCGGACGGTAGCCCGCATTCCCTCACTAAAAAAAAACCCCACACCAGGGGATCAAAAAAAAAGAGCATGGAAAGGGTTACCACAAGTAACCTAACATCCTAACCTAAGTAAACAGAATATTAGACTCTAGATAATGAGTCTGCCAACATATTTTCTTTGCCGGCAATATGTTCAATAGTAATATTATAGGGCTGCAGCCTTAGCGTCCAGCGCATAAGCCTTGTGTTGCGGTTCTTCATGGTTTGGAGATATACTAGAGGATTGTGATCACTGTAGACTGTGACCACCTGCGATGTCTGGCCCACATAAACATCGAAATGCTCGAAAGCCAGTACCAGCGCGAGGGCTTCTTTTTCAATGGTAGAGTAAGCCATCTGATGCGGCTGGAACTTGGCTGAATAATAAGCTACAGGCTGCAACTCCTCATTCTCGTTTTGCAATAGTACTGCCCCAACCCCAGACTCACAAGCATCAACCTGGAGACGTCTGGAGACAAAAGAATGGGTGCAGTACACAATATTCTTTTTGCTTTGTTAAAAAACTGTTGACAATCTGGGGTCCAATTAAAGGGAACTTTGTGACTGGTAAGGGAGGTAAGAGGGGCTACAATATCTGAGAAATTCTTACAGAATCTTTTGTAAAATCCTATCATGCCTAGGAAACGTTGAAGAGATTTCCTATCATGAGGAACTGGATAATCTTTAATAGCAAGAACTTTAGCAAGTTTAGGAGCAACTTTACCACTACCGACTTCATGGCCTAGAAAAGTGACAGTGGCCTGGCCAAAGGAGGATTTAGATAAATTAACTGTTAAATGGGAACTCTGGAAGGTCTCAAAAAGAGCCTTAAGTCTAAGTAGGTGTTGATCCCAAGTATCAGACACCAAAACAATATCATCTAGGTATGCTGCCGCGCCTTCAAGTCCTTTAATAGCCTTATGGATAAGTTTCTGGAATGAAGAGGGGGAATTTTTCATTCCGAAGAGGGTAACTGTGTATTGATAATGACCTCCTGGAATTACGAAGGCAGAGATTTCCTTCGCCTTATCCGTCAAAGGTACCTGATAGTAGCCTTTAAGGAGATCTAACTTGGACACAAAAGTAGCCTTACCCACAAAATCAATTACGTCATCCAGACGAGGAAGAGGGTAAGCATCTGTAATCGTGACCTCATTCACCTTACGGTAGTCTGTACACATACGAAACCCTCCATCAGCCTTCTTCACAAGGATGCACGGTGAAGCCCATGGACTAGATGACTCCTCCACTAAACCATGCTTTAACAAAAATTCTACTTCCTGCTGAAGTAGCCTCTGTTTTTCAGGATTAGCTCTGTAGGGGGAGAGTTTAATAGGGTCAGAGTTTCCCACATCTACATCATGATAACCTAACGTACATTTTTTCGGCACGTCCGAAAAAATATTAGGATATGACTGTAGAAGATCAGTTAAACTTGTTGCTTGCGTTTCAGATAGTCCCTCCATTAAAGGATTAGGATCCTTGAGGAGGACAGAATTAGAAAGTCTAACATTAATTTCAGAGATAGAGTGCAAAGAATCAGAGTCGTCCTCAGAGGTAGAGGACAGAGTCATTACTGGGACTTTATCTGGTGTATGGAAGTACTTTAACTGATTAATGTGGTAAGTTTTAGTTTTTGAGGTCTTATCAATGGGAGCTACCACATAATTTACATCAGATAATCTACTTACAATCTGCATAGGTCCCGTAAATCTAGCTTTCAAGGTGTGGCCAGGTATAGGTTCCTGCACCAACACCTTGTCTCCTGGATGGAAGGAGCGGAATTTTGCACTTCTGTCATACCTCTGTTTCATCTTACTTTGAGCTGTCTTTAGGTTAGCCTTTGCTAACTGACGTGCCACCTGCAACCTTGAAGATGGGTTGTAGAGTGTCGAGCTAACGTCTTCTCCCATCCATCCTTCTTTGAGCACCCGAAGAGGACCTCGTACATTGTGCCCAAAGATCAGCTCAAACGGACTATACCCTGTAGACTCTTGCACCGTCTCTCGTACTGAGAACAGCAACAAAGGTAGTGATTCATCCCAGTCTGTAGGAAAGTGCATGCAAAAAGTTCTCATCATGGTTTTTAATGTCTGATTGAATCTTTCCAAGGCGCCTTGGGACTGAGGATGATAGGCAGTGGATAAGTTGTGGATTATCCCTAACCTAGTTAATACTTCCCTAAATGCTTTGGCAGTAAAATTAGTACCTTGATCACTTTGAATAGTTTTAGGAATGCCAAAACAAGAAATGAATTTTGTTAAAGCTTTGAGAATAGCTTTAGTATTAATACTGCGCTTGGGAATTGCTTCAGGATATCTGGTTACTTTATCCATAATCGTAAATAAATATTGATTTCCAGACTTTGACCTAGGTAGTGGACTTACACAGTCTATAATTAAATCTGCAAAAGGTTCTCCATCAGCAGGTATAGGCTGGAGAGGTGCAGGTTTAATGGAATGTCCAGGTTTCCCTACTTGCTGACATTCTCGGCAACACCTAATATGATTCTTCACATATTTCTTTAATTTTGGCCAATAAAATTCTTTTGTGATTCTATACAAGGTTTTAGTAATTCCTAAGTGACCTCCTAATGAAGTATTATGAGCTATATTTAATATTTGAGGTCTTAACTTAGTTGGAACCACTAACCTGTCATACAATTGCCGGCCCTCTATCTCCTTACTAGTCTCAGTGCAGATCAAATAATCGTTTTTAACTTCATACTTGACCGGATGACCCGAAGAGGATTTACCCATGGCTGCCTGAAAAGCGAATTTTAAAGAAGGGTCCTTTCGTTGTTCCTTCCGGAAGGACAGTCCCTCGGGCATGGAAACAGAGACATCTGGCAATCCTGCAACCTGGGAATAGGAAGGCTTGATCGGGGTCTGTTCACTTGATTTACGAGGCTCCGGCCGGTGTGCCTCATAAGACAACGTGGCTATTCCGAGATCGGAGTCGTCCAAGGATAGGTCAACATTTTCGCCAGACAACCCTTGGGATGTTGCCCGAGTTATGGCCAACACCGAAGAATTAATCATTATAGGTTCAGGACATGCACTAAAAATAGTAATGTAATAACATGGCAACTTTCATGGGGAATCCTTTTGAGACACCCACAGTCAAGTACCCAGTGTAAAAACAACAGACATAGCCCCACTCCACAAAGGGGGCAGTAAAGCAACAGCAAAGAACTACAGACCGATAGCACTAACATCCCATATCATAAAAATCTTTGAAAGGGTCATAAGAAGCAAGATCACCACCCATCTAGAAACCCATCAGTTACACAACCCAGGGCAACTATTGGATCACTACGACAAGGTCCTAAATGCACTAGAAGATAAAAAGAATGCTGATGTAATGTATACAGACTTTGCAAAAGCCTTCGACAAGTGTGACCATGGCGTAATAGCGCACAAAATGCGTGCTAATTAGGGATAACAGGAAAAGTCGGTCGATGGATCTATAATTTCCTCACTAACAGAACACAGAGAGTAGTCGTCAACAGAGTAAAGTCCGAGGCAGCTACGGTGAAAAGCTCTGTTCCACAAGGCACAGTACTCGCTCCCATCTTGTTCCTCATCCTCATATCCGACATAGACAAGGATGTCAGCCACAGCACCGTGTCTTCCTTTGCAGATGACACCCGAATCTGCATGACAGCGTCTTCCATTGCAGACACTGCAAGGCTCCAGGCGGACATCAACCAAATCTTTCAGTGGGCTGCAGAAAACAATATGAAGTTCAACGATGAGAAATTTCAATTACTCAGATATGGTAAACACGAGGAAATTATATCTTCATCAGAGTACAAAACAAATTCTGGCCACAAAATAGAGCGAAACACCAAGGTCAAAGACCTGGGAGTGATCATGTCGGAGGATCTCACCTTCAAGGACCATAACATTGTATCAATCGCATCTGCTAGAAAAATGACAGGATGTATAATGAGAACTTTCAAAACTAGGGAGGCCAAGCCCATGATGACACTCTTCAGGTCACTTGTTCTATCTAGGTTGGAATATTGCTGCACACTAATAGCACCTTTCAAGGCAGGTGAAATTGCTGACCTAGAAAATGTACAGAGAACCTTCACGGCGCGCATAACGGAGATAAAACACCTCAATTACTGGGGGCGCTTGAGGTTCCTAAACCTGTATTCCCTGGAACGCAGGCGGGAGAGATACATGATTATATACACCTGGAAAATCCTAGAGGGACTAGTACCGAACTTGCACACGAAAGCAAAAGACTTGGCAGACGATGCAACATCCCCCCAATGAAAAGCAGGGGTGTCACTAGCACGTTAAGAGACCATACAATAAGTGTCAGGGGTCCGAGACTGTTCAACTGCCTCCCAGCATACATAAGGGGAATTACCAACAGACCCCTGGCAGTCTTCAAGCTGGCACTGGACAAGCACCTAAAGTCGGTTCCTGACCAGCCGGGCTGTGGCTCGTACGTTGGTTTGCGTGCAGCCAGCAGCAACAGCCTGGTTGATCAGGCTCTGATCCACCAGGAGGCCTGGTCACAGACCGGGCCGCGGGGGCGTTGACCCCCGGAACTCTCTCCAGGTAACTCCAGGTAACTCCTGGTTGATCAGGCTCTGATCCACCAGGAGGCCTGGTCACAGACCGGGCCGCGGGGGCGTTGACCCCCGGAACTCTCTCCAGGTAACTCCAGGTAACTCTTTGCATGCCACCATCACCACCACCACCACCACCACCACTACCACCACTACCACCACAACCACCACCACCACCAAACCACCACCCCACCACACCACACCACCACCACCACCACCACCACCACCACCCCCACCACCACTACCACCACCACCACCACCCACCACCACCACCAACCACTACCCACACCACCCCCCACCCCCACCACCACACCACCCACACCCCACCACCCCCCACACCAACACCCACCACCACCATCACCCCCACCACCACCACCACCCCATCACCACACCACCACCACCATCACCCACCACCACCACCCCCCACCACCCCCACCACCCCCCACCACCACCACCACCACCACCACCATCACCACCACCACACACCACCACCACCACCATCACCACCCCCACCCCCACCACCCCACCATCACCACCCACCACCACCACCACCACCACCACCACCACACCCCACCACCACCACCACCACCACCACCACCACACCAACCACCACCCCATCACCACCACCACCACCCCATCACCACCACCCCACCACCACCACCACCACCACCACCACCACCACTTGCAATAAGCACTAGGGAGAATATCTCAGCCTGTACCGCTGCTGCTACAACAACTCACGACCTTCCATTACAATAACACAGAAACACTCGCCTCTACTCTTAATAAGTTTAACCAGGTTCCTCATCAACTAGTTTTTATCAAAATGATTCATGACTCATGACTATTTACATACTCATATACACACTACCCAGATACATCTGTTTGGTCATAGATAAGCTGCTTATCTATGACCCCAAACAATTTTCAATATTCAGGTAATGATTATATTGGGACTGAGTACCTCAAACTCCTCCTGTTCTTAACCCTTCTTCTTTGTATGGACTGATGAAGCCACTGTGTGGCGAAACGTTTCATCAATAAAGACACCCAAGTGTTGCTCATGTGTCTGATTGATCAATTTATATGTACTCATCTCTGCAAATTTGGGGAAAAAAATCCGGTCAGAATTGATTTCCTGTACGACTGACCAGCTGTCTACTTCGTGTGCTTAACTTGTCCTCGGCTTCATATGTAAATTTGATTTAAAACTTCCATTTGCAACAGCCATTGAGATTGCAATGGAAATGGGTTTTAAGTCTCCAGTCTTCTGCGCTCTGCATTTTGCATACCAAGTGTGTTTCATCAATCATATTTTCTTGATCGTATATGCATATGTATGTATGTATCCATATGTATGTATCTGTATGTATGTACCCATATATATGTATCTGCATGTATGTATCCATATGTATATGAATGTATCCATATGTATGTATCTGTATGTATGTATCAATATGTATGTATCTGTATGTATGTATCCATATGTACGTATCTGTATGACTCACAAAATCGTAGTGACACGATTGCAAATAAACCATGCCACGGGTGGGGCTTGAACACGCAGTCAGAGAGTTGTGAAACTTCAAG
Organism: Cherax quadricarinatus; assembly: GCF_026875155.1. Lineage (NCBI taxonomy): Eukaryota > Metazoa > Arthropoda > Malacostraca > Decapoda > Parastacidae > Cherax > Cherax quadricarinatus. The sequence continues at coordinate 30,114,533 of NC_069451.1, read as the reverse complement.
CTGACGCGTTATCCACTGGGCCAGCTGGCTTAAGATTCGTCCAACTAGGTTCAAGCCCTGCCCGTGGTATGGTTTATATATCTGTACGCTGTCAGTGGTCACCTGCGGTCATACCTGTCCTAAGCTCTCTGGGAGTTAGCGTGTGGTGTTACCAAGCACCATGGCTTGTTGTAGTGTTTTAGAATCTCAGGTTCAGGTGATGAAGAAGGAGATTCTACTTCTTCAGGAGGAAAATAGGAAGCTGAAGCTTCACCTAGATGAGTCTGGGAGTGAGTGTGAGAAGAATTAAGCTGGTAAGGAGGAAATGGTCACTAGCAGTGATAGTGGCAATTGGTTCACAGTTCAGGAAGAAGGAAGATAAGGAGGGCTAACAGAGAAGATGTGAAAGTAGGAAATCGATTCTCTGTTCTCCAAGACGAGTGTACTTCAGTGGTTAGTGAGGTTGAAGGTACCACTGATTCCCCTGCTAATCAAGGTAACAATATTTTAATAGTAGGAGATTCTCAGGTAAGATATATGGACCATGCTTTTTGTAACAGAGACAGAAAGGTCAGACAGAGGGTGTGCCTTCCAGGAGCTGGTGTTGGTGACATAATCAGCAGGTTGGATAATATTATGTCAGGTAATGGGAACAAGCCAATTATCTGTCTTAGTGCTGGAGGTAATGACACTGGGAAGGGCAGGAGAGAGGAGCTGCTGGATAAGTACAGGTCAGCCATAGAAGTAGTTAGGTCTAAGGGAGGGATCCCAGTCATATGTAGCATCTTGCCTAGAATGGGAGAGGACAATGAATGGATGTCTAGGGTAATTGGTATAAATTGCTGGCTAGACAGGTACTGCAAGGAACTTGCAATCCCATTCATTGATAACTGGGACCTTTTCTTTGGCAAACGTGATATGTATGCAAGGGATGGGGTTCATCTCTCTGGGGATGGAGTGGTTGCATAGCCAATCGTTGGAGGGAAATTGATGACTTGTCTGGGAAATTTTAAAATTTGATAGATTATAGAGGTTGGGTGTTTTCGGGGAAACAACCCAGGCTGCAGCTTTAGGGTTAAAAACAGCAGTTTATTACGGGGGATACCTCAGGGATATGTTTTAAAAGACAATATTCAAAATAAAGTTGCTAGTAAGGGAAGATCAATTGATCAACAAACAAAGAGAGATAATAGATGGCAACGAGTGACTAGCTCCCTTAAAGTTTATTATACAAATAGTAGGAGTCTAAGAAATAAGATAGATGAGCAAAGGTTACTTGCAAGTGTAGGTAATATAGATGTTATTGGTATAACAGAGACCTGGTTCAACATGAAAGATAGAGAAATGCCTTCTGAATGCACCATACAGGGTTATAAACTATTCCACTTTGATAGGGTCAACATGAAGGGTGGTGGAGTGGCGATGTCTGTCAGAGAAATTTTTAAATTGTTGTCTTAGACGTGATATAAGATTAGAAACATCGAACGCAGAATCTGTTTGACTACAGTTTCTCGAGGGTCATGACAAATTAATTTTGAGTGTGATTTATAGGCCCCCAAACCTTGATAGGGAGTGCAGTAAGCTGTTATGGGACGAAATTCATAAGGCATCTAGATATGAAAATGTTGTTATAATGAGAGATTTTAACTTTAGACAAATTTATTGGAACAATATGACAGGAAATCTTGAGTCTAGTGACTTTCTTGACACGGTTCAGGATTGCTTTTTAGAACAGGTTGTGACAGAACCAACTAGAGGAAACAATCTGCTTGACTTGGTTCTTGCCAACAAAGAATCACTAATTAATAATCTTGAGGTTAATGATGAGCTTGGGGAAAGTGATCACAAATCACTTAGTTTCAATATATCATGGAATTACCCAGATAACTGCAATCTAATCTCTGTCCCAGATTTTAACTTGGCCGACTTCATGGGACTGAAAAATTACCTGGGTGAGCTAAAATGGTATGTCCTGACTATGGGTCAAGTAGGTGATCTTGGGTGCCAATATGACGTTTTTCAGAGCATAGTTCTAGCTGCCCAGACAACCTTTTGTTCCGAGTAGGGAAATTAGATCTAACAAAAATGATCCCAAATGGATGAAGAATAGATTAAAACATCTCAATGGTCAAAAGAGAGGCATATATAGGCGTATCAAAAGAGGGGATGGACAGTTAAGAAATCAATATATTCAATTAAAGAGAGAAATAAAAAAAAGGAATAAGAAAATCAAAGAGGGATTATGAGGCTAAGGTTGCCAGGGATTCAAAGACTAACCCAAAAGGGTTCTTTCAGGTATACAGAAGTAAGATTAGGGACAAGATAGGCCCACTTAAGAGTAACTCTGGTCAGATCACTGACAGTGATAAGGATATGTGTGAAATTTTCAATACCTACTTCCTCTCAGTTTTCACCCAGGAAAATACTAGCGATATTTTTGAAATAATAGATTATGTAGAACAGGACGATAATAAACTATGTACGATTGCGGTAACTAGTGACATGGTCCTCAGAAAAATAGAGAAATTAAGTCCTAACAAATCCCCAGGCCCTGGTGAACTGTTTGCAAGGGTGTTAAAGGAATGTAAAGAGGAACTTAGCATACCTTTGGCTAATCTTTTTAACATATCACTACAAACTGGCATAGTGCCTGGTAAGTGGAAAAGGGCAAATGTAATACCTATTTACAAGGCAGGTGACAGGTCCTTGGCTTCGAACTATAGATCAATAAGCCTAACCTCCATAGTGGGAAAATTTATGGAATCAATAATTGCCGAAGCAATTCGTAGCCATCTTGACAGGCACAGATTGATAAATGAATCTCAACACGGTTTTACAAAGGGGCATTCCTGTCTTACGAATTCATTAACTTTTTTCACTAAGGTGTTTGAGGAGGTAGATCATGGTAATGAATGTGATATTGTGTATATGGACTTCAGTAAGGCTTTCGATAGAAACTTAAGGCACACGGAATAGGAGGAGAAATTTTTTCCTGGGTAGAGGCATGGCTGACAAATAGGCAGCAGAGAGTTTGCATAAATGGGGAGAAATCAGAATGGGGGCACGTCACAAGCGGTGTTCCACAGGGGTCAGTGTTGGGCCCGTTGTTGTTCACAATTTACATAAACGACATAGATGAGGGAATAAATAGTGACATAAGCAAATTTGCTGATGACACCAAAATAGGCCGTCCAACTCATTCTAATGAGGACACTAGAGCACTCCAGGATGATTTGAATAGACTGATGCAATGGTCGGAGAAGTGGCAGATGCAGTTTTATATAGACAAGTGTAAAGTTCTAAATATTGGACAGGAAAATAACCATGCCACATATAAACTAAATAATGTAGATCTTAATACTATGATTGCGAAAAGGATTTGGAGTTCTGGTTAGCAGTAATCTAAAACCAAGGACAACAGTGCATTAGTGTTCGCAATAAAGCAACAAAATTTCTTGTCTCATTCATTTCTAGAAGTATAAATAATAGAAGTCCTCAGGTTTTTCCCTAAAACTCTATATATCCTTGATTAGGCCTCATTTAGACTATGCTCCCTCAGTTCTGGTCACCTATTACAGAAGAATGGATATAAATGCTCTGGAAAACGTACAGAGGGGTGACAAAGATGATCCCATGAATCAGAAATCTTCCCTATGGCATAGACTGAGATCCCTGGGAAACTGCCATCTCTCGAAAGGCGTAGAATTAGGGGGGATATGATCGAGGTGTATAAATGGAAAACAGGAATAAATAAAGGGGATGTAAATAGCGTGCTGAAAATTTCCAGCCAAGACAAGACTCGCAGCAGTGGTTTCAAGTTGGAAAAATTCAGATTCAGGAAGGATATAGGAAAGCACTGGTTTGGTAATGGAGTTGTGGATGAGTGGAACAAACTCCCGAGTACAGTTATTGAGGCTAAAACGTTGTGTAGGTTAGATAAATACATGAGCGGGTCTGGTGCCGTGCTCCTTCCTTGAGTGGAGGTGACCAGACTGGATGGGTCATTGGGCTAATCCGGGGGAGGGGACACGGACCTGCTCTGCATGGGTCAGTAGGCCTGCTGTAGTGTTCCTTTTTTCTTATGTTCTTATGTTCTTTTGTATGTATCCATATGCATGTATCCTATATGCACGTATTCATATGTATGTATCCATATGTATGTGCCCATATGTATGTATCCATACGTGTGTATCCATGTCCATATCTGTATGTATGTGTGGCATGCAAAGAGTATGCTACAGTTTATTTGGCATATGTCACACTCCCATATAGGCTGCTTCCCAACCAGTGAACTGGGTGCTAAAGGTTTCGATCAATCAGGTACCCATCATTAAATCAGTACCTTGGTTCATTGGCCAATCACAGGCAAACCCACCAAAGCTGAAGCCACGTGGTTCACTTGTGGTAAACATTGGCAGACTTGCATAGCTGCTGGTTGAACACAGTATACACTCTCTGGCTTCTGCTTTGCCTTCTGTCACAATGATGTACACTTACTATTTTATCTGTAAATAATGTACTGTTTGCAATTAGAGAAACATGCAGGAATCAACAGGGTACAGACCATTTGAGCTAATCTTCGGGCACAGTGTAAGAAGTCCTTTGTGAGTGCTCAAGGAAGGATGGATGGGAGAAGAAACCTGCAAAATACTCTACAACACTTCTTCAAGGTTGCAGGTGGCCTGTCAGTTGGCTAAGGCTAACTTGAAATCAGCTCATAACACTATGAAACAGATGTATGACAGAAATGCAAAGTTTTGCTCCTTCAGTCCAGGAGACAAAGTGCTGGTACAGGAACTTGTACCTGCCCACACCTTAAAAAGTAGATTCAAGTGACCCATGTAAATAATAGGTAAAGTTTCTGATGTAAATTATGTGGTAACTTCCCTTGATAATCTCATAAAAAGTAAAATTAGTTATATTAATCAGATTAAAATGTTTAATAGCCCACCTAAAGTCCCAGTAATGACACTGTCTTCTGTAGACGACCCTGATTCTTTGCACGTCATTCCAGAGATCCAAGTTAAACTGTCTAATTCCGTCCTAGTCAGGGACCTTAGCTCCTTAATGTTAGGGCTGACTAAAGATCAAATAATAAACCTAACTGCCCTCTAACAAACTTACCTTGACGTATTTTTGGATGTCCCGAAAAAATGAACCCTGGGATATCATGATGTAGATGTCGGAAACATTAAACTCTCCTTCAGAAAAACAAAAGTTACTTCACTAAGAGGTAGCATTTCTGTTAGAACGGATTAGTGGAGGAATCATCCAGTCCGGGGGCTTCACTGTCCATCCTTGTTAAGAAGTCTGATGGAGGTTTTCGAATGTGTACAGACTACCATAAGGTAAATCTGATCACTTTTCCAGATGCTTAACCTCTGGCACATCCATCTGGATTATGCAGTGGATTCTGTGGGTAAGGCTACTTTCGTGTTTAATCTAGACCTCATTAAAGGGTACTATCAGGTACCTTTGACAGAAAAGGCGAAGGAAATCTCTGCCTTCTTGATACCAGGTCACTATCAATGCACTGTGACTCCATTCGGAATGCAAAACTCGCTTGCCACGTTCCAGAGGCTCATCCATCAGGCTATTAAAGGACCTGAAGGCACAACATCTTATCTGGACGATATAGCAGTAGTTTCCTATACATGGGACCAATATGTTTCCCAGCTTAAGGTTCTCTTTGAAAAGTTTAAGAGTTTCCAGTTAACTGTTAATTTATGCAAGTCATCCTTTGGCCAGTCTATTACTTTTTGGGCCATGAAGTAGATAGTGGTAAAGTAGACCCTAAATTTGCTTAAATTCTTGCCATTAAGAATTACCCAGTACTTCATGAAAAGAGCTCCTTCCAGCATTTCTTAGGGATGGTAGGTTTCTACAGATGCTACTGTAAGAACTTTGCAGATGTTGTAAACCCTCCTAACCTCACTTACCAGCCAGAAACAAAAATTTAATTGGATCCCAGTGTGCAGTACAAAGTAGCCAAATGGCTAATTTGTACTATACCCGTTCTCCTGTCTCCCGATTTTTCAAAACCTTTTCTGTTATAGGTTGATGCATACGAGTCAGGGGAAAGGGCAGTACTCCTACAGAAATCTAGGGAAGAGTGGTTGCAGCCTGTCGCTTACTTCTCTGCCAAGTATAAAGCTCACCAAAGGGCTTATGCCACCATAGAAAAAGAAGCCCAGCTCTGATACTTGCACTGGAACACTTCGACGTCTTTGTGGGGTAGTCATCTCAGGTGGTCACAGTTTACAACGACCACAATCCTCTAGTCTACCTAAACACCATGAAAAACCGCAATGCACATCTGATGAGAGGGAATCTTATGCTGCAATCATACATACTGCCAACAAGGAAAATGTGCTAGAGGACACTCTTTCCCCTGTATAGGTTAGGATGTGTTAGCAGCCATATGGGTAGCTTAGGTCTTTTTTTTACTTAATAAATATGTTGTTTTTACAATGATGTTGGTGTTTTTATTTAGTGAGGAGACATTCTGCTGCCGTCCACAGGTGTCTTGAACCATGCTAACCCTACTGTCTGCTGTCTCGCTCTAAGATAGAATTTGACTTTTGAGTCTCGAGAAAAAGTTGAGCCCTATCTAATGAGTTGGATAATTGAGAGGAAAGGTGGTTCCTTTATTGATTAGTGCCATGGCAGCACGCTAACCATGGAGGTGAGGCCTGGTCCTGGCTATTAGAGCCCTTTTGTGGTTGGTGTGTGGCATACAAAGAGTATATTACAATTTGTTCGGCATATATCACACTTCCATATAGGCTCCCTCCCAGCCAGCGAACAGGGTGATAAGGGTTTAACGATTGATAGGGTACCTGTCGTTAAATCAGTAATTTGGTACGTTGGCCAAACACAGGTAAGCAGTGACAGACTTGCCTAGCTGCTGGTTGAACGCAGTGTATACTCTCTTGCTTCTGCTGCTGCCATCTGTCACCGTGGTGTACACTTATTATTCTATCTGTACATATTGTACATAGTATACATACTTGTATACATCATCTGGTGAGGGCAAATATACATTACAGTCTAATGTTGAGTTTTCTTTGCTCCACATTCCCATTACGACCAGGTCTCACAGGCCATTCTTTACCCGTGTTCACAGTAGTATGTATTCATATGTATGTATCCATATGTATGTATCCGTATGTATGAGCCCATACGTATATATCCATATGTGTGTACCCATATGTCTGTAACTGTATGCATGTATCCATATGTATGTATCCGTATGTATGTATCCATATGTATGTATCATATATATGTATCAGTAGTCAGTCCTGGGGTTAATTTTAGACGAATTGAAAAATGCGTCAGAATTATCCTGACGTCTCGTATCAAAGGTAAACACCTTACACTCTCATAGTTATCAACGTAAATAACCCGACTATCCGTCTCATTATCCTCGTTAACCCAGGGAACGTCTCGTGCAGTATATAAGTCACATCTCCGCCAGAATGTTGTACTTTTCCCAAGACTGATGGACTGAACACATTGACTCCAGGCTGAGGGACTGACTACCCCAAACTCCTCATCTTCCACCGTTTCTCTGCACTGGACTGAAGAAGCCACTCCCTGGGGAAACGTTCCCAGAGTAAAGATACCCAAGTATTGCTCATGTGCCTAACTTATCATATTGTTGGTTCTCTGAATCATTTATCTAAGTTTCCCTTATTATCCAGGTAAAGAATTCTTCGTTACAATCGATGGGAAACTAAAAGAAATCTCTCCTACACTGACTGGGTCTGGAATCACTATCACAAGTCAGGAAGATCAAATAAATGACACTAATTTGCAGTTCTGGATATTTATTAGAGGAAACAATTCTCCCAGAGTTCGTAGTTTCTTCAGTCGTAATACAGAGATAACTAAGACACGAGTATATAGAGTGGCAGGAGTCTGGCGGTAAGCTGGGAGAGGGTAGTTGTAGTAGTAGTAGTAGTAGTAGTAATGGTAGTAGTAGTAGTAATGGTGGTAGTAGTAGTAGTAGTAGTAGTAAAGGTAGTAGTAGCAGTAGTAATAATAGTAGCAGCAGCAGCAGCAGCGGTAGTAGTACTAGCACTAGTAGCAGTAGTAGCACTATTAGTAATACTAGAAATATTAGTATTAGTAATAGTAGTAGTAGTAGTAGAAGTAGTAGTACATCGTATCCTGAACCGTATATAAGTCTTTTTTCACATGTAATAAGTATCCGTTCACCATTTTTCTAGGATCTCCAACACCACAACAGAGGGAAGAAGAAGCGCATATTTCTCCTCACTGGCTGAATATTGGAAAACAAACTTGGGTTTTACAAAGTAGCGGAGATGGACACAAATGTATTGGAAACAACGCAGAAGAGACTTACGCACCTGATAATTGTCCCTCAGTGGTTAATCCAATTCAGAATCTCCATATTTCCAGAGTTAAGTCGGAGGCTGCCATAGTGGAAGCCTCTGTTCCTAAAGGCGGAGTACTGACCCCAATTCTTTTCTCGTCTCGTATCTGGCAAATCAATGCATCATAATTTGTTCATAATACAAGAATTTCTCTCTAACCGATGCCTGGTCATGGACCGGGCTGTTATGGGGAGCGTTGACCCCTGAAACACCCTCTATATGTACACTAGGTAACCATCCCCCCAGAGTACCATCGTGGATAATGAAACCATATTTCATGGCCACTACTGAGTAGTTTTTTTTTATGTTTCAGAGCAGAGAATGTTCTTTGTGAAAATAGAAAGACAGAGGCAGCTGGAAATTTTTCATTCAGAAGTTAAATCAAGGTTGACCTTGATGAAGAATAAAGAAGACAGTGAATACATTGATGTGAATCTTTGGCGATGACCTTCTTGATTAAGCTCTTGTAAAGTTCATCTGTATGCAGATAGCTCTCTTATAAAGCTCGTTTGTATAAAGTCATCTCTCTCTTATAAAGCTCCTCTATACACAGTCTGCTCTCTTATAAAGCTCCTCTATACACAGTCTGCTCTCTTATAAAGCTCCTCTATACACAGTCTGCTCTCTTATAAAGCTCCTCTATACACAGTCTATTCTCTTATAAAGCTCCTCTACACAGTCTGCTCTCTTATAAAGCTCCTCTATACACAGTCTGCTCTCTTATAAAGCTCCTCTATACACAGTCTATTCTCTTATAAAGCTCCTCTATACACAGTTCTTCTATAAATCTTCTCAATGCAGATAAATGGTTCAGAGAACCAACAAGTTGATGAACCAGACACATGTGCAACACTTGGTATCTTTATTGTGGATAAAGATACTCAAGTATCTTTATTGTGGATAAAGATACTCAAGTATCTTTATTGCGGATAAAGATACTCAAGTATCTTTATTGTGGATAAAGATACTCAAGTATCTTTATTGCGGATAAAGATACTCAAGTATCTTTATTGTGGATAAAGATACCCAAGTGTCTTCATTGTGGATAAAGATACTCAAGTATCTTTATTGCGGATAAAGATACTCAAGTATCTTTATTGCGGATAAAGATACTCAAGTATCTTTATTGTGGATAAAGATACTCAAGTGTCTTCATTGTGGATAAAGATACTCAAGTATCTTTATTGTGGATAAAGATACTCAAGTATCTTTATTGCGGATAAAGATACTCAAGTATCTTTATTGTGGATAAAGATACTCAAGTATCTTTATTGCGGATAAAGATACTCAAGTATCTTTATTGTGGATAAAGATACTCAAGTATCTTTATTGCGGATAAAGATGCTCAAGTATCTTTATTGTGGATAAAGATGCTCAAGTATCTTTATTGTGGATAAAGATGCTCAAGTATCTTTATTGTGGATAAAGATGCTCAAGTATCTTTATTGTGGATAAAGATACTCAAGTATCTTTATTGCGGATAAAGATACTCAAGTATCTTTATTGTGGATAAAGATACTCAAGTATCTTTATTGCGGATAAAGATACTCAAGTATCTTTATTGTGGATAAAGATACTCAAGTATCTTTATTGCGGATAAAGATGCTCAAGTATCTTTATTGTGGATAAAGATACTCAAGTATCTTTATTGTGGATAAAGATGCTCAAGTATCTTTATTGTGGATAAAGATACTCAAGTATCTTTATTGCGGATAAAGATACTCAAGTATCTTCATTGTGGATAAAGATACTCAAGTATCTTTATTGCGGATAAAGATACTCAAGTATCTTTATTGTGGATAAAGATACTCAAGTATCTTTATTGCGGATAAAGATACTCAAGTATCTTTATTGTGGATAAAGATACTCAAGTATCTTTATTGCGGATAAAGATACTCAAGTATCTTTATTGTGGATAAAGATACTCAAGTATCTTTATTGTGGATAAAGATACTCAAGTATCTTTATTGTGGATAAAGATACTCAAGTATCTTTATTGTGGATAAAGATACTCAAGTATCTTTATTGTGGATAAAGATACTCAAGTATCTTTATTGTGGATAAAGATACTCAAGTATCTTTATTGTGAATAAAGATACTCAAGTATCTTTATTGTGGATAAAGATACTCAAGTATCTTTATTGCGGATAAAGATACTCAAGTATCTTTATTGCGGATAAAGATACCCAAGTATCTTCATTGTGGATAAAGATACTCAAGTATCTTTATTGCGGATAAAGATACCCAAGTATCTTCATTGTGGATAAAGATACTCAAGTATCTTTATTGTGGATAAAGATACTCAAGTATCTTTATTGTGGATAAAGATACTCAAGTATCTTTATTGTGGATAAAGATACCCAAGTATCTTTATTGGGTATCTTTTTTGTGGATAAAGATAACAAAGAGTTTGGAGAGGGTTTCGGGGGTCAACGCCCCCGCGGCCAGGTCTGAGACCAGGCCTCCTGGTGGATCAGGGTCTGATCAACCAGGTTGTTACTGCTGGCCGCACGCAAACTGATGTACGAACCACAGCCTGGTTGGTCAGGTACTGACTTTAGGTGCCTGTCCAGTGCCTTCTTGAAGACAGCCAGGGGTCTATTGGTAATCCCCTTTATGTATGCTCGGAGGCAGTTGAACAGTCTTGGGCCCCTGACACTCTGTTGTCTCTCAGTGTACTCGTGACGGCCCTGCTTTTCATTGGGGGAATGTTGCATCTCCTGCCGAGTCTTTTGCTTTCATAGGGAGTGATTTTCGTGTGCAAGTTTGGTACTAATCCCTCTAGGATTTTCCAAGTGTATATTATCATGTATCTTTCTCGCCTGAGTTCCTGGGAGTACAAATCAATGGACTTCGACCGTTCCCAGTAATTTAGGTGCCTTATCGTACTTACATGTGCCGTGAAAGTTCTTTGTACACTCTCCAGGTCTGCAATGTCGCCAGCCTTGAAGGAAGCAGATAGTGTTCAGCAGTATTCCAGCCTAGAGAGAACAAGCGATTTGAAGAGAATCATCATGGGCTTGGCGTCCCTAGTTTTGAAGGTTCTCATTATCCATCCTATCATTTTCCTAGCAGATGAGGTAGATACATTGTTGTGGTCTTTGAAGGCGAGATTCTCTGACATTATCACTCTCAAGTCTGTTATAAAGCTCCTCTTTATACAGCTCTCTTATAAAGCTCATCTATACATAGCCAGCTCTCTTATAAAGCTACTCTATATACAGTCAGCTCCCTTATGAAGCTCCTCTATATACAGTCAGTTCTCTTATAAAGCTCCTCTATATACAGTCAACTCTCTTATAAAGCTCCTCTATATACAGTCAACTCTCTTATAAAGCTTCTCTATATACAGTCAACTCTCTTATTAAGCTCCTCTATATACAGTCAACTCTCTTACAAAGCTCCTCTATATACAGTCAACTCTCTTATAAAGCTCCTCTATATACAGTTAACTCTCTTATTAAGCTCTTCTCTATAATGAGAGTTCTTGCTCTTGCCACTGGGCACCAGTTGCCACATACAGGGTGTTTCAAAACGATGGGCACAGTTTCAAAGCAGTCTGCTTTGAAACTCTGCCCTTGATTTTGACACACCCTGTATTGTGGGGCTTTATAAAGGAGCTTTCTGCAAGTACCTTGAAATTTCTTTCTTCTTGAAAGGTCACGAAAGAGAAAAGTAATTCTGATTTTTTTTTTTTTTGAAATGGTTCAGCATATTTTTGAAAGGGATTCTGGACACACATGTTTTTTTTCATGTGTTTTAAGAGGAGTTTGTTTAATATTTATATTTTCATGTTTTGGGGGCATTTCTTTTTTTTTTTTTTTGGGTTCCCGTTTCGTTGTTCAGTTTTGTTCTTCTGTTTTGTTGCTCTGTTTCGTTCCTCTGTTTTGTTGCTCTGTTTCGTTCCTCTGTTTTGTTGTTCTGTTTCGTTCCTCTGTTTTGTTGCTCTGTTTCGTTCCTCTGCTTTGTTGCTCTGTTTCGTTCCTCTGCTTTGTTGTTCTGTTTCGTTCCTCTGTTTCGTTCCTCTGCTTTGTTGTTCTGTTTCGTTCCTCTGTTTCGTTCCTCTGTTTTGTTGCTCTGCTTCGTTCCTCTGTTTTGTTGCTCTGTTTCGTTCCTCTGTTTTGTTGCTCTGTTTCGTTCCTCTGCTTTGTTGTTCTGTTTCGTTCCTCTGTTTCGTTCCTCTGTTTTGTTGTTCTGTTTCGTTCCTCTGTTTTTTTGTTCTGTTTCGTTGCTCTGTTTCTTTCCTCTGTTTTGTTGTTCTGTTTCGTTCCTCTGTTTTTTTGTTCTGTTTCGCTCCTCTGTTTCGTTGTTCTGTTTCGTTCCTCTGTTTTGTCGCTCTGTTTCGTTCCTCTGTTTTGTTGCTCTGTTTCGTTAATCTGTTTTGTTGCTCTGTTTCGTTCCTCTGTTTTGTTGCTCTGTTTCGTTCCTCTGTTTTGTTGTTCTGTTTCGTTCCTCTGTTTTGTTGCTCTGTTTCGTTAATCTGTTTTGTTGCTCTGTTTCGTTCCTCTGTTTTTTCTGTTTCGCTGTCCTGTTTCGTTCCTCTGTTTTGTTGTTCTGTTTCGTTCCTCTGTTTTTTGTTCTGTTTCGCTCCTCTGTTTTGTTGTTCTGTTTCGTTTCTCTGTTTTGTTGCTCTGTTTCGTTAATCTGTTTTTTTGTTCTGTTTCGCTCCTCTGTTTCGTTGTTCTGTTTCGTTCCTCTGTTTTGTTGTTCTGTTTCGTTCCTCTGTTTTGTTGTTCTGCTTCGTTCCTCTGTTTTGTTGTTCTGTTTCGTTCCTCTGTTTTGTTGTTATGCTTCGTTCCTCTGTTTTGTTGTTCTGTTTCGTTCCTCTGTTTCGTTGTTCTGTTTCGTTCCTCTGTTTTGTTGTTTTGTTTCGTTCCTCTGTTTTGTTGTTCTGTTTCATTCCTCTGTTTTATTGTTCTGTTTCGTTCGTTCCTCTTTTTCGTTAATCTGTTTCGTTCCTCTGTTTCGTTGTTCTGTTTCGTTCCTCTGTTTTGTTCTGATTCGTTCCTCTGTCTCACTCTTCAGTTTCGTTCTGTTTCGTTCCTCTGTGTCGTTCCTCTTTTTCATTAATCTTTTTCGTTCCTCTGTTTCGTTATTCTGTTTCGTTTCCCTGGTTCTCCTTTTGTCTTTTATCTCTGTGCACATATTTGTCATTTCTTTCTGAGGTGATATGTCCTATCACAGTGAGATTTTTCACTTTCTCTCTCTCTCTCTCTCTCTCTCTCTCTCTCTCTCTCTCTCTCTCCTCCTATTTCCTTTATGACGTAAACCACTTGACGCTCTAACCCACGGTAAAACACCTAGCTCTGCTGGGTGCGTCATTCTTGTAAGATTTGGTGGTCGTGTGGGTTAGAGCGCCAGGTGGTTTTCGCTCACCATGAGGCTGGCCAAAACAACATGGGTTCGAATCCTTGGCTAGCCGCAGTGTTGTTATTGATCAATACCACTAGTTCGTGGTTACAATTATATATATATATATATATATATATATATATATATATATATATATATATATATATATATATATTATAATATTAACTTGACATGTGCAAAACGTAGCAATGAACGTGAGCAAAACATTGTGTAAACAATCAATAAACTGTAGAAAATGTTTGTCAGCAGTGTTGGCAACATGAACTAATTTCAGAACAGTTATTGTTGCGCTGAACAATGGCTCAGGTCGGACCGAAACGTTGCTATTACTTTCCCACGTTGTTCCAGACTATGAATTCAGCTGAACACCTCTCCAGGGACTGATCACCTCGAAAACTCCACCTGCTGCTTCTGACTGAAGAAGCCTACCGCACAGGCGAAACGTTTGAACCAGCAATACAGATACCACATTATATACCTATTTCTTATTATTTACCCCACTTTTACGTGAGGATCATTTGTGTATTGTTGAAAGCACATGTCACCTGTTTATTTTGTAATATATTTTAACACATCGGCCGTCTCCCACCAAGGAAGGGTGACCCGGAAAATAAAGACTTTCGTCATAATTCACTCCATCACTCTTGCCAGAGGCACGCTTACACTAGTTATGAAACTGCAACATTAACACCCCTCCTTCTGAGTGCAGACACTGTACTTCCCATCTCCAGGACTCAAGTCCAGCTAACTGGTTTCCCTGAATCCCTTCGTAAATGTTACTTTGCTCACACTCCAACAGCACGTCAAGTATTAAAAACTATTTCCCCACTTGCTTCTAACACGCTGTTGCATGCTTACTGGAGTCCAAGCCCCTCATACAATAAACATCCTTTACCTCCTCCCTCCAACCTTTCCTAGGACGACCCCTATCCCATCTCCCTTCCATTACAGATTTATACACTATTTCGAACACAGATAATGAAAAGCCTGTGAGACTTGGTCGTAATGGGGATTGGAACAAACAAACTCACCAGTAGACTATAATGTATGTTTTGCCTCCACCCCCTTTATACGAGTATGTACACTATGTAAAGGTTGAATAGTGTACACCACGGTGACAGATGGTAAAGCAGAAGCCAGAGAGAATGCACCGTACTCAACCAGCAGGTAGGCAAGTCTGCCAGTGCTAACCACAAGTGAGCCATGTTGCTCCAGCTTTGGCAGGCTTGCCTGTGATTGGTCAATGAATTACATCATTAACCTCGCACCTTACCTATATGGAGGACTTATCTGAATAATGAATATACTCTTGATGCACACACTTTTAAGTCTTCTGTTTAGTTCCACTCTTTATGGATGTCCGAACACCTAAAGAACTCTCCTCAGCTTATAATCCTTTGTAACCCCCACCCCTTCTTTCAATACGGATTCTATTAAATGTTCAGGACTACTTCGGGCTATCATGACTAGTAACACCACAGAACCGAAACCTGCAAGCATGCTAGAGGACTTGATGATCTTAGACGCTGAACTAAGAGCAAACTCCTTCCAGAGGTCAGGGAATTGGGTTATGAAGATACTGGAGAAGAGAATCAGCACTTTTCAACTCATCATAGAATCTTGAAACGATCTTCCCCAAAGGTCCTTGTGTTGTGTCATATCTTCCTGTGATCACTACAGAAGGAGACACCTCTGGCATTCTTGATACTTGGTCCACCCTTGCTCCACACAATTACCACAAACCATTACCATAGTAGTAGTAGGCAATTAGGCGTATGAAGTAGTACTTAGAGTAGTAGAAGTAGTAGCAGTAGTTAACACTGTAGAAGCCTAGTAGTAGGTACTTAGAGTGGTAGTGTTGTAGAATTGTATAAGTAGTGTAGTGGTAGTATTAGTAAGTCAGAGTAGTAGTGAATATTTGAGAGTTCTTTAGTAGCTTAGTAGTACAGTAGTACTAGAATTAAGAGTAGTAGTATAGTACATCAGAATATTATTAGTAGTAGTAGCAATAGAGTAGAGAGTAGAATGTAGTTGTAGTAGTAGTAGTACAGTACAGTAAGTATAGTAGAAAGTAGTAGTAAGTAGTAGTAGATTAGTAGTAAGTAGTAGTATGTAGAATTTAGTAGTAGTAGTAGTAGTAGTAGTAGCAGTATAGTAGAATTAGTAGTAGTAGTAGTAGTAGCAGTTAGCAGAATTAGTAGTAGTAGTAGTAGCAGTACTAGTAGAATTAGTAGTAGTAGTAGTAGTAGTACTAGCAGAATTAGTAGTAGTAGTAGTAGTAGTAGTAGTAGTACTAGTAATTAGTAGTAGTAGTAGTAGTAGCAGTAGTAGTAGAATTAGTAGTAGTAGTAGTAGTACTATCAGAATTAGTAGTAGTAGTAGTAGTAGTAGCAGTAGTAGTAGAATTAGTAGTAGTAGTAGTAGCAGTAGTAGTAGAATTAGTAGTAGTAGTAGTAGTAGTAGTACTAGCAGAATTAGTAGTAGTATTAGTAGTAGTAGTAGTAGTAGCAGCAGTAGTAGTAG
>NC_069451.1:30080759-30093259 GCF_026875155.1 Cherax quadricarinatus | reverse complement strand
TGAGAATAAGGAACAGGATGGGTGCGAGTATTGTGCCTTGTGGGATAGAGCTCTTCACTATGGCAGCATCTGATTTAACTCTGTTTACCACTACTCTTTGTGTGCGATTGGTTAGAAAGTTGAAGATCCATCTGCCTACTTTTCCTGTTTTCCCTTTAGCACGCATTTTGTGTGCTATTACACCATGGTAGCACTTGTCAAAGGCTTTTGCAAAACCTGTGTGTACTACATCTGCATTCTGTTTGTTTTCCAGTGCATCCAGGACCATATCATAGTGGTCAAGCAGTTGTGAGAGGCAGGAGCGACCCGCTCTGAAACCATGTTGCCCTGGGTTGTGCAATTTTTGGGAGTCCAGGTGGTTTGCTATCCTGCTTCTTAGCACTCTTTCAAAGATTTTTATGATGTGGGACGTTAAAGCTATTGGTCTATAGTTCTTAGCTACTGCTTTGCTACCACCTTTATGGAGTGGGGCTATATCTGTTGTTTTTAGTGACTGTGGAATCTCGCCTTTGTCTAAGCTCCTTCTCCATAGCATACTTAGGGCCCCATGAGAGGGGTTTCTTACAGTTTTTAATAAACACCGAGTTCCACGAGTCTGAGCCTGGGGCTGAGTGCATGGGCATGTTGTCGATAGCTTTCTCAAAGTCTAGTGGAGTTAAAGTTATGTCATAAATCTGGCCTATATTGGCAGGGTTTTGAGGCTCATTCATGAAAAAATTGTTTGGATCGTCTATCTTTAAACTGGTTAGTGGCTCACTGAACACTGAGTCATACTGCAATTTCAGTATCTCGCTCATTTCTTTGTTGTCGTCAGTGTAGGATCCATCTTGTCTGAGCAGGAACCCTATACTTGAAGTGGTTTTTGACTTGCTTTTGGCATATGAAAAGAAATATTTCAAATTTCTTTCAACTTCATTAATCTCTTTTAGCTCCTCTTGTCTCTTCTGGATCCTGTATGAGTCCTCTAACTTAAGCTTAATATTTCCCACTTCCCTGGTTAGCACTTCCTTCCTGGAGGGAGGTGGTAAAGGAAGTTTTGTGCGCGAGGGGCTTGGACTTTCAGCAAGCATGCGTGAGCGTGTTAGATAGGAGCGAATGGAGACAAATGGTTTTTAGGACTTGACGTGCTGTTGGAGTGTGAGCAAAGTAACATTTATGAAGGGATTTACGGAAACCGGCAGGCTGGACTTGAGTCCTGGAGATGGGAAGTACAGTGTCTACACTCTGAAGGAAGGGTGTTAATGTTGCAGTTTTATAACTGCAGTGTAAATGCGCCTCTGGCAGTGAATGATGATGAAAGCTTTTCTTTTCCGGGCCATCCTGCCTTGGTGGGAGACGGCCGATGTGCTGGTAATACTACTACTAATGAATTATTACTATTAGGAGTTATAGAACTGGAGAAGAAAGGAGCATTATACATGAAGCACACTATACCAGCTTTGGTTATTCAGCTGAAGGAATGGTTGGGGCTCGATTCATCGTTAGTTAACAGCGAGAGAAGGGGGAGACACTCTGCTCCAGCAGCCAGGAGAAGTGCTCAGACTACGGTGCTCTCCACCAACTCCAAGACTGAGGGACTGATTACCTCGTCTTTTGTATATATTTCTCCAGTCTTTGCATGATGTCCTTGTATTGATAAAGACACTGGAGGGCGAAACGTCTGCAATAAAGATGCCCAGATGTTACACATGTGTCTAATTGTTCAATGCAAAAACTCTTTACCTATGGAACGACCCATGAGACAACGGATAACGACCCTTCAGACGACCCGTAACGACCCTTGAGACGACCTGAAACGACCTAAAACGACCCCGTCAACTCTCACAAAAAAACATTTCTTTTTCAACTGTCGAAACTTGGCTTCAGCAGTTTCTGATAGACTTCAAAACTGTCAGCCATGTCTGATAGACTTAAGAACTGTCAGCCATGTTTGATAGACTTCAGAACTGTCAGCCATGTCTGATAGACTTCAGAACTGTCAGCCATGTCTGATAGACTTCAAAACTGTCAGCCATGTCTGATAGACTTCAAAACTGTCAGCCATGTCTGATAGACTTCAGAACTGTCAGCCATGTCTGATAGACTTCA
This sequence comes from Cherax quadricarinatus, assembly GCF_026875155.1. NCBI lineage: Eukaryota > Metazoa > Arthropoda > Malacostraca > Decapoda > Parastacidae > Cherax > Cherax quadricarinatus. The sequence continues at coordinate 30,091,171 of NC_069451.1, read as the reverse complement.
GAACTGTCAGCCATGTCTGATAGACTTCAGAACTGTCAGCCATGCCTGATAGACTTCAGAACTGTCAGCCATGTCTGATAGACTTCAGAACTGTCAGCCATGTCTGATAGACTTCAAAACTGTCAGCCATGTCTGATAGACTTCAAAACTGTCAGCCATGTCTGATAGACTTCAAAACTGTCAGCCATGTCTGATAGACTTCAAAACTGTCAGCCATGTCTGATAGACTTCAAAACTGTCACCCGTGTCTGATAGACTTCAAAACTGTCAGCCGTGTCTGATAAACTTCAAAACTGTCACCCGTGTCTGATAGACTTCAAAACTGTCAGCCGTGTCTGATAGACTTTAAAAATGTCAGCTGTGTCTGATAGACTTCAAAACTGTCAGCCGTGTCTGATAGACTTCAGAACTGTCAGCCGTGTCTGATAGACTTCAAAAATGTCAGCTGTGTCTGATAGACTTCAAAACTGTCAGCCGTGTCTGATAGACTTTAAAAATGTCAGCTGTGTCTGATAGACTTCAAAACTGTCAGCCGTGTCTGATAGACTTCAGAACTGTCAGCCGTGTCTGATAGACTTCAAAACTGTCAGAAAAATACTAAACTGAACTGAGGTGTCCACTAAGAGGACGTTAAAACAATATGATGTCCACTAAGAGAACATTAACACACTGTGGTGTCCTCTAAGAGAACATTAACACACTGTGGTGTCCACTAAGAGAACATTACACACTGTGGTGTCCACTAAGAGAACATAAACACACTGTGGTGTCCTCTAAGAGAACATTAACACACTGTGGTGCCACTAAAGAACATTAACACACGTGGTGTCCACTAAGAGAACATTAACACACTGTGGTGTCCTCTAAGAGAACATTAACACACTGTGGTGTCCACTAAGAGAACATTAACACACTGTGGTGTCCACTAAGAGAACATTAACACACTGTGGTGTCCCTAAGAGACATTAACACACTGTGGTGTCCTCTAAGAGAACATTAACACACTGTGGTGTCCACTAAGAGAACATTAACACACTGTGGTGTCCACTAAGAGAACATTAACACACTGTGGTGTCCTCTAAGAGAACATTAACACACTGTGGTGTCCACTAAGAGAACATTAACACACTGTGGTGTCCACTAAGAGAACATTAACACACTGTGGTGTCCACTAAGAGAACATTAACACACTGTGGTGTCCACTAAGAGAACGTTAACACAGTGTGGTGTCCTCTAAGAGAACGTTAACACAGTGTGGTGTCCTCTAAGAGAACGTTAACACACTGTGGTGTCCACTAAGAGAACATTAACACACTGTGGTGTCCACTAAGAGAACGTTAACACAGTGTGGTGTCCTCTAAGAGAACATTAACACACTGTGGTGTCCTCTAAGAGAACGTTAACACAGTGTGTTGTCCACTAAGAGGACGTTACCATAGTGTGGTGTCCAATAAAAGGACGTAAACATAGTGTGATGTCCAGTAAGAGGACGTCAATACAATGTGGTGCCCAATAAGAGGACGTCAACACACAATGAAGTTTCCAATAAGAGGACGTCAACACAATGTGGTGTCCAGTAAGAAGGCGTCAACACAATGTGGTGTCCAATAAGAGAACGTCAACCCACAATGTGGTGTCCAATAAGAGAACGTCAACCCACAATGTGGTGTCCAATAAGAGAACGTCAACCCACAATGTGGTGTCCAATAAGAGAACGTCAACCCACAATGTGGTGTCCAATAAGAGAACGTCAACCCACAATGTGGTGTCCAATAAGAGAACGTCAACCCACAATGTGGTGTCCAATAAGAGAACGTCAACCCACAATGTGGTGTCCAATAAAGAACGTCAACCCACAATGTGGTGTCCAATAAGAGAACGTCAACCCACAATGTGGTGTCCAATAAGAGAACGTCAACCCACAATGTGGTGTCCAATAAGAGAACGTCAACCCACAATGTGGTGTCCAATAAGAGAACGTCAACCCACAATGTGGTGTCCAATAAGAGAACGTCAACCCACAATGTGGTGTCCAATAAGAGAACGTCAACCCACAATGTGGTGTCCAATAAGAGAACGTCAACCCACAATGTGGTGTCCAATAAGAGAACGTCAACCCACAATGTGGTGTCCAATAAGAGAACGTCAACCCACAATGTGGTGTCCAATAAGAGAACGTCAACCCACAATGTGGTGTCCAATAAGAGAACGTCAACCCACAATGTGGTGTCCAATAAGAGAACGTCAACCCACAATGTGGTGTCCAATAAGAGAACGTCAACCCACAATGTGGTGTCCAATAAGAGAACGTCAACCCACAATGTGGTGTCCAATAAGAGAACGTCAACCCACAATGTGGTGTCCAATAAGAGAACGTCAACCCACAATGTGGTGTCCAATAAGAGAACGTCAACACACAATGTGGTGTCCAATAAAAGGACGTCAACACAGTGTGGTGTCCACTGTGTGACCTCAGAACAGATGATGAAGACTAAAGTTTCAGAGGTCCGACTCACACCTCTACAACACTATTGTTATCAAAGATTCGTGAAGTTATACCATGACTTCACCTTACGAAACAGACAAAGCAAATGTAACAGTAATTATGGACAAGCTTGATTATAGTGGAACAATGAATATGATATTAGAAGACTGAGGAAACTTACGTGCCTCTTAAGTCTTGCGTTACCTTCCTCAGCGTGGACACGGGACATACCGATAAACCAGGCACTTCGGTGCCACAATCTACTTACATATAGGTCACACTACAAGTACATTTATATGAATAAGTATACATAACCATCTGATTTTTGTTCTGTTTTCTGTATAGTTCTTGTGCCTATCCCCTGAGGGACTGACCACCCCGAAGCTACAACTTCAAGACTGAGGGACTGACCACCTCGAAGCTATGGCTTCAAGAATGAGGGACTGACCACCTCGAAGCTACAATTGCAAGAATGAGGGACTGACCACCTCGAAGCTACAACTTCAAGAATGAGGGACTGACCACCTCGAAGCTAAAACTTCAAGATGAGGGACTGACCACCTCGAAGCTACAACTTCGAGAATGAGGGACTGACCACCTCGAAGCTACAATTGCAAGAATGAGGGACTGACCACCTCGAAGCTAAAACTTCAAGAATGAGAGACTGACCACCTCGAAGCTACAACTTCAAGAATGAGGGACTGACCACCTCGAAGCTACAATTGCAAGAATGAGGGACTGACCACCTCGAAGCTACGACTTCAAGACTGAGGGACTGACCACTTCGAAGCTAAAACTTCAATACTGAGGGACTGACCACCTCGAAGCTACAACTTCAAGAATGAGGGACTGACCACCTCGAAGCTACAACTTCAAGAATGAGGGACTGACCACCTCGAAGCTACAATTGCAAGAATGAGGGACTGACCACCTCGAAGCTACGGCTTCAAGACTGAAGGACTGACCACCTCGAAGCTACAACTTCAAGACTGAGGGACTGACCACTTCGAAGCTACGACTTCAAGACTGAGGGACTGACCACCTCGAAGCTACAGCTTCAAGACTTAGGGACTGACGACCTCAAAGCTACAACTTCAAGACTTAGGGACTGACGACCTCAAAACTACAACTTCAAGACTGAGGGACTGACGACCTCAGAGCTACAACTTCAAGACTGAGGGACTGACGACCTCAGAGCTACAACTTCAAGAATGAGGGACTGACGACCTCAGAGCTACAGCTTCAAGAATGAGGGACTGACGACCTCAGAGCTACAACTTCAAGAATGAGGGACTGACGACCTCAGAGCTACAGCTTCAAGAATGAGGGACTGACGACCTCAGAGCTACAACTTCAAGAATGAGGGACTGACGACCTCAGAGCTACACTTCAAGAATGAGGGACTGACGACCTCAGAGCTACAATTTCAAGATGAGGGACTGACGACCTCAGAGCTACACTTTAAGATGAGGGACTGACGACCTCAGAGCTACACCTTCAAGAATGAGGGACTGACGACCTCAGAGCTACAACTTCTAGACTGAGGGACTGACGACCTCAAAACTATTATATATTCATGTGATGCCTACTAATCTCGGACTCTGATATTCTGGTTCTGTGGTACGAGACAGAGGAATCACGGCACCTGGTTGCACTTGGCATGCACCAGGACCACGGTTCGAATCCTCTCTCATTACCCAGCGAGAGAGAGAAAGACAAACAGAACTGAATTACCCCAAAATATTTACGATACAGCCGAAAGAGGATCCAATTATACGTGTGTCACTTTTAGTGGAATTATATACAAGAGAGAGAGAGTTCCAGCGTCTATAATGTCAGATTTAACAGCAAAGTAACTTAGGTCGTCTCTGAGTCTTAATAAATGCAAGAAAAATCTGATTGGTTTCTGTACAGAAAATTGTGTTCAGAATATTTATACGACACTTGTAACTGTAATAATAATAATAATAATAATAATAATAATAATAATAATAATAATAATAATAATAATAATAATAATAATAATAATAATAATAATAATAATAACGTAATTTAATCTATCATAATTCAACCTAATATAATTACATATAATCAAAATATCATAACATAATAATAACTTAACACATTTAACTAACCTAATCTAACCTAAGAACTAACCTAACTCAAACAACCTAACTAACCAACTAACCTAACCTACCTAACCTAACCTAACCTAACCTAACCTAACCTAACCAACCTGAACCTAACTTAACCACTAACCTAACCTAACCGAACCTAACTTAACCAACCTAACCTAACCTAACCTAACCTAATTTAACCTCAACTAGCCTAACCTAACTAGACCTAATCTGTTGTAACTATACCTAGTTTAGCCTAACCTGGAGCCAAGTCAAACAAGCAAGCCATACAGACCACTACCTAAGGTCCTGGACCAGTGTGAGACTGACTTGCGTGTGATAGTGACAGGTCCAGGACCAGACTGTGCAGACTAACTGGTGTGTGGTAGTGACAGGTCCTGGTCCAGATACTATAGACTGACTGGTGTGTACTTGTGCCTGGCACTCACTCACAGTGTAGACTGACTGGTGTGTGCCAGTGCCTGGCACTCAGTCACAGTGTAGACTGACTGGAGCGAGCCAGAGCCTGGCACTCAGTCACCGTGAAGACATGACTAATTTTGCAAGCAGTGCCTGGCACTCAGTCACAGTGCGTGGTTGTGCCAGGAACTCAGACCACAGTTTTAAGACTGTCCTGGTTGTGGTAGTAACCATGGCACTTTAGTCACAGTGTACACTGACCTGTGTGTGGCAGTGCCTGGCACTCAGTTACCGTGTATACTGACCTGTGTGAGGTAGTAACCTTGCACTAGTCAAGTGTAGACTGACTGGTCGTGGCAGATGCCCCTGTCACTCAGTCACAGTGAGACTGACTGTTGTGTGCTAGTGCTGCACTCAGTCACAGTGTAACTGACTTTGTCGGCAGTGCCTGACTCCAGTCTCAGTGTAGACTGACTGTGGTGGCAGTGCCAGCACTCAGTTACAGTGTAGGCCTGACTGGTGTGTGTCAATGCCTGGCACTCAGAAGAGCCAGCCCAAGCACCATGCCACAAGTGCCAGTGGATAACTGACAGGTCACACCATGAGTTAATTGGTAATTTATCTTCTTAAAGAAGTCTAGGACCACTTGTGTGTGTGTGTGTGTGTGTGTGTGTGTGTGTTGTGTGTGTGGTGTGTGTGTGTGGTGGTGTGTTGGTGTGTGTGTGGTTGTGTGTGTGCGTTTGTGTGTGTGGTGTGTGTGTGTGTGTGTGGCATGATTGTGTGGCGTGTGTGTGTGTGTGTGTGTTGTGCGTGGTGTGTGTGTGTGTGTGAGGTGTGTGTGTGTGTGGCGTGTGTGTGTGTGATGTGTGTGTGTGCTGTGGCATGTTGTGTGCGTGTGTGTGTTGTGTGTGTGTGTGTGCGTTGCTGTGTGTGCATGTGTGTGTGCGTGTGTGTGGTGTGGTGTGTGTGTGCGTGTGTGTGTGGTGAGTGTGTGTGTTGTGTGCAATGTGTGTACTCACCTAGTTTGTACTCACCTATTGAAGGTTGCCGGGTCGAGTCTCCGACTCCTGGCCCCGCCTCTCACTGATCGCTACTATTTCACTCTCCCTGAGCCGTGAGCTTAATCATACCTCTGCTAAAACTATGTATGATCCTGCCTCCACTACATCAGCTTCCCAAACTATTCCACTTACGGCACTACTCTGTGGCTGAAGAAATACTTCTAACATACCTGTGATTCATCTGTGTCTCACTTCCATCTGTGTCCCCTTGTTACTGTGTCCAATCTCTGGAACATCCAGTCTTGTCCACCTTGTCAATTCCTCTCAGTATTTTGAATGTCGTTATCATGTCCCCCCTATCTCTCCTGTCCTCCAGAGCCGTAAGGATGATTTCCCTTAACCTCTCCCCCTCGTAGACATACCTCTTAGCACGGGATCTAGTCTTGTTGCAACCTTGCACTTTCTTTAGTTTCTTTACCGTGCTTGGCTAGTGTGGTTCCAAAACTGGCCGCATACACCAATATGGCCAAACGTATAATACGGTGTAACAGGGTCTGAAACGTTTCCTTATTAAGATTCCGCAATTGCTGTTCTGAGGTTTGCTTAGCGCCCCATATGCTGCATCAGCTACTTTTGGTTGATGTGCGCTTCAGGAGAAGTCCTGGTGTTAAACTCACACACCCCAAGATCTTTTTCCGTTGAGTGAGGTTTGTATCTCGACCCCCTAGACTGTACCCGCAGCGGCCTTCCTTTGGCCCTTCCCCAATCTTACAGACTTTGCACTTGGTGGATTGAACCCAGGAGCCCATTGCTGGACCAGGTCTGCAGCCTGTCAAGATCCCTTTGTAGTTCTTGTCTGCCTGGTGCTTCGATCGAGTGTATTGGGGGGGGGTTCTCATCCACTCACGTCAATCTGCAAACAGGACACCTCTAGTCTATTCCTTCCGTCCATGTACCGTTTCACAAATACCAAAACAGCACTGGTCCTAGGCTGACCCCCTGCGGGACCCGCGTCACAGTGCCCACTCTGACACCTCGCATGGGCTTACCATGACTCCGCGCCTTCTTCCTGACAATAATTCCCTGATCCATTGTAGTGCCCTTCCCTGTTTCCCTGCTTGGTCCTCTCCAGTTTTTGCACCAATCTCTTGTGTGGAACTGTGTCAAAAGCCTTCTTGCAGTCCAAGAAAATGCAATCCACCCACCCTCCTCTCTCTTGTCTTACTGCTTCACCATGCATAGAACTCCAGAGTAGGTTTTGACACAGGATTTCCCGTCCCTGAAACCATTCAGGCTGCTGTTGAATGAGATCCATTCCTTTTCTAGGTTTACATCACTCTTCTCCTAATTATCTCTCCATGATTTTTGCATACTATACAGTCAGTGACAACTGGTCGTATTTATGCTTCATGTCTGTCACCTCCTTTTTTAAAGATTGGGACTTACATTTGCTGTTCCTTCCCATGCCTCAGGCAATCTCCCTTTTCGATAGATGTATAATATTTGTTGTTAGGGTAACACATAGTGCCTCTGCTCCCACTCTCAATACCATGGAGATGTTGATCTGGCCCCATTGCCTTGATTATCTAGCTCACTCAAAGCCTCTTCAACTCTTTTCCTCGGTTGTGATGCAATGTGGCCAGCTCTTGGTGTGTGCCCCACCTCTCCGTCTTTCTGGAGTCCCATTCTGTCTCCTCAGTGAACACTTCTTTGAATCTCCTGTTTGAATTCTCACATACTTCACGGTCCATTTCCTTTGTCTCTTCTCCTTCCTTCCTTCCTTACCGATTACCTGGACCTTGACTGTTGTTTACCTCCTGATTGTGGCTGTACAACAGTTTCGGGTCCATAATTTGGCTTTCTCCGCTGCTATTCATTTTCCATATGTCTTTGGGCCTCCCTTCTTATCTGTGCAATAATCTTTTCTGGCTCTACTACTGTCTCCTTATTCTCCCTGGGTCCTTTGCCTTCTATATTTTCTTCCATTCCCTAGCACACTTGTTTTTTTGCCTCCCTGGCAACCTTTGGGTAAACCTGGGCTCTCCTGGCTTATCATTACGCCTGTACCCATGGGTACAAACCTCTCCTCAGCCGTCCTTGCATTGTTTGCTACATATACCCATAATCTCATTAACTGCTTCCTGCCAGTTCTCAGTCCCACTGAACACCCGTCAGTAGTTTCCTCATTCCTGTGTATGCCCCCTTTCTTGTAGTTTTGGCTCAATTCTCCTGGCCTTCCTCATCTCCCTCCACTGTAGCTCTACTGTGATATTCGAAGCTTAAAAAAAAACCACATGGCACCTGCCCCAAGGGGTTTTCATATGGATTCCTCGATAACAGCACTACTCAAGTGAATACTAAGTCCAGGCCGGCCTTCTGGTTCAAATCCCTCTCCTCTCTCTCTGTAAGTGTCCCTTACGTGTTGTACATGAAAGTTCTTCCCAGTACCCACCTCATCAACTTAGCCCTCCATGTAATCTTGTGCCACCATGGGTCCAAGTCTCCTCCCAATCGATCTCCTGTGGTTAAAGTCACCATGATCAGGAGCTTTGCCCTGCATGCATGACTCTTCTGGCCACTAACTAGCCATGTGTCAAACCATTCGCTCTATTGCACACGTCGTAACTCTTGCCTTGGCCTCTGCTGTTCTGTAGTGGTTTATACAACACTGCTATTACCACCTTGGGACCTCCAGAGTGAAGTGTTCCCAAATATGTAATCACTTTCTTCTCCGCGTAATCTCCTCTCTCCGCTCATCAAAATTCCAGCGATTTTTGATCACAAACGCTCACTCCTCCACCCCCCCTGTTCCCTCTGTCTTCCTTTAGGAATTGGTATCCCGTTGGAAGATGGCCATCTGTTATCATACCTGTAAGCCTTGGTTTCTGTGAAGCTATGATGTCCGTGCTGCATCTTTGACTCTTTCGTGCCACACCGCCCACTTATTTTGTTATTCCATCACGTTTGTAGTACCATAACCTTCAGTTTCATTTCCAACACTGTGATTGGGGTGCCTGTGAGGGTTGGAGACCTGGTGGCATACTGTGGATTCTATAGCTCGGTGTTTGGTCAGGCTGTGGTATGGATTGTGTGTGAGTTGGGATGTGTGATAGGTTATTGTAATGGTTTCTGAGAGTAGTTTGTGTGTCTGCCCTCTGTTCTGTCCTGCTCTGACTGACCCCTCTTCTGCTATTCCCTCCTGTCTCTTTTCCAGCTCCTTCCGCTTTTTGTCCTCTCCCCTCAGCTGCTGTCGTTTCTGATTTTGATCTGTCCTCTGTCTAGGAAACACCCTCTTTACTCTTCCGAGTATTACAATCGTGTTCTCTTGGAGGTTCCTGTTCCGCACTGTTTCCGTCCAGAAATCGAGCTGATTGGTCGTTTTCCCTCATCCCCTTCGATACCCCCACTATTCTCTGAAAATTTACTATCTCGTCCATTCTATTCACCTATTTTCCGTGATGATTTTCTCAATCTCCTATCTTTCTTCCTGCTCTTCCTTTCTTGTGTGTCCCTTCCTCTCTCTCCTGAAGCCCATGGATAAACACGATTTTGCCCTTTCTTCCTCCCATTGCCTCACCCCTGTGACTCTGGATCCTGCCGTATGTGGTCAGTTTCCTCCCTTGATTTTTCCAGTGGCTCTTGAAGCTCTTGTTGTGCCTCAGCATTCGAACCCTATCACCCTCTCACATCTGCATCCAGCTGATCTCCCTTTCACCTCCTTGGCCTCCTTGGCAGATTGATGTGACCTTAGCATAATTCATAATTCCTTCCTTCCTGTTCACCTCGCAGCTTCAATGCTGTGTCTTCTCTGGTCACTGCCCCATAACTCGCTTCACCCTAATTATCTTCAAACTTCTAGGACGCCTTATCTTGGCTACCTGCACCTTTCGACTTGTGCCTCCCAATTTCTTTTGTCTCCTTCTCCAACTCCTTTCTCCAATTTCACAAGAGCACTTTCTCCATTTTTCAGAAAGCTCTTCTAATTTTTCTCTCCCACTCTTGTTCCATCCTTTTCCACTGCTCCTCCATCCACTCCACCCTTACCCAACTCATTCTCATCTGATCCTTGGTTCCTGCTAGTCCCACCATTTTTTTTTTTTTTTTTTTTAAGATAGAAGGAAGTTAAAGGGAAATGGGACGAGAGAGAGCAAGAGAGAGAGGAGAGCAAAGAGAGAGAGAGAGCAGAGAAGAGAGCAAAGAAGAGGATAGCAAGAGAGAGAGAGAGCAAGGAGAGAGAGAGAGAGAGCAAAAAGAGAGAGAGATCAGAGATAGAGAGCGCAATAGAGAGAGGAGACAAGAGAGAGAGAAGAGCAAGGGAGGAAGAAGAGCAAGAAAGAGAGAGCAAGAGAGAGAGAGAGCACGAGAGAGAGAGACCAAGAAGAGAAGAGC
>NC_069451.1:30070759-30078259 GCF_026875155.1 Cherax quadricarinatus | reverse complement strand
TTAAAAACTATTATGGTTCCCCGCCTCCATACGGTCACTTTCTAGGCTATCCACTGCCTGACAACACTGTACGAAGAATACTTCCAAATACTCTCTGACCATTTGTGTCTTTCAACTTCCAAATTGTGCCTCTTGTTTCGTTCACCCTCCCTAGAACATCCGTCTTTGGTCCACTTTGTCTATTCCACGCAGTATTTTATATGTCGTTATCATGTCTCCCATGACCCTCCTGTCACTCCAGTGTCGTAGGCCGATCTCCCTTAACCTTTCTCATAGGACATTCCTCTTAGCTCGGGAACTAACCTGTCGCAAACCTTTGCCCTTTCTCTCCTAGTTTCTTGACTGCTTTATCAGTGCGGTTCCAAACAGGTGCTGCATACTCCGAGTATGGGCTGACGTACACGGTGTACAGTGTCCTGAACAATCCTTGCTAAGGTAACATAACCCTGTTCTCAGGTTTGCCAGCGCCCATAGCTTGCAGCAGATATCTGGTTGATGTTGCTCCGGAGGACATGCTCGGTGGTATACTCACCCCAAAGATCTTTCTTCCTTGAGCGAGGTTACAGCCTTTGGCCACCTAGCCTATACTCTGTCTGCGGTCTTCTGTGCCCTTCCCCTATCTTTATAACTTTGCATTTGGTGGGATTTTTAAATTCCGAGAAAGCCCATTTGCCTGGACCAGTGTCCTGTCCAGTCCAGGTCTCTTTTGAAGTCCTGCCCGATCCTCAAACTGATTTATTTCTCCCTCGTTACTCACAGCGTCTGCTAACAGGACATTTCTTGAGTCAAACCCTTCCTCATGTCGTTCACTATATACCAAAAATATCACTGGTCCTAGGGACCGACCGACCCCTGTGGACCCCGCTCGTCACAGTGCCCACTGAGAATTCATCTTTACTTACCATGACTCCTGTTGTCCTCCCGTCAGTGTTCTCTGAGCCATTGTATGCCCTTCCTGTTTATATGCGCCTGAACCCTCTAGCTTCTGCAACTAATCTCTTGTGAGGAATGAACTCACGAAATCGTATGACACGATTGCAAACACTCCATACCCGCCGGGATTGAACCCGCGGTCATAAGTCTCAAAACTCCAGCCGTCGCGTTACCACTAGACCAGCTAGCCACAATAAGATTCGTCGAACATAGGTATACTTTCTTACACCATAGAAGTTAGCACAACACCACATGTGACACAAATGCAAGTTTTACAAGACGAATCCTCCAGCTTTCTGGCCGTGACGACTCTAGCTCAGACCCTTCCACCGCCGTCCACATGACTCACGAAAACGAAATGACAACGATTGCAAACAAACCATACCCGGCCGGATGAACCCCGGTCATAGAGTCTCAAAACTCCACCCGTTGCTTTAGCCACTAGACAAGCTAGCCACAATAAATTCGTCCAACAAGTATAGTCTACACCAAAGGAAGTAGCACACAGGCACCAACGTCTGTAAAAAACTTGCATTTGTGGTCACAGTGGGGCCTTGCTAACCTTCCTAATGGTGTAGAAATATACCTAGTGGACAACTTATGTGGCTAGCTGGTCCCTAGTGCTACTGACGGGCTTGGAGTTTTTGAGACTCTATACTGCGGGTTCAATCCCGGCCGGGGTATGGTTTCTCTTGTGAGGAACTGTGTCAAAGGCCTTCTTGCAGTCCAAGAAGATGCAATCAACACACTCTCTCTCGTCCTTACTTCTGTTACTTTATTCATAAAACTCCAAAGTTTGTGACACAGGATTTGCCTTTCATGAATCCGTGCTGTTGGCGTTTATACTCTTGTTCCTTTCCAGGTGCTCCACCCTCCTCCTCCTGATAATCTTCTCCATAACTTTGCATACTATACACGTCATTGACACAGATCTATGGTTTAGTGCCTCTTTTCTGTCTCCCTTTTTTTAAAATGAACAACATTTGCCGTCTTCCATACCTCAGGTAGATATGCCCAATTTTTTCCAGGACGTAATTGAAGATTAGTGTAAAGTGGCAAGCACAAGCATATCCCGCACCCTCTCAAAAGGACCCACGGGAGATGTTTGTCCGTCCCCGTTGCCTTTGAGGTATCGATGTTCCCTTAGCATTTCCTTCAACCTCCTCATCTGCATGTAATGTCTCCGTCCCAACACTTGTGGTAATATTCCCCCTTTGTCTGGTGTCCCCCATCTGTCTGTCTTCCAGAGGTCTTCCTGTCTCCACTGTAAATTACTTCCATAAATCTCAGTTGAGCTCCTCACAATACCTCATGATCGTTCTCTTGTGAGTTCTCTCCCACCTCTTTTCCTCAGCCTATCACCTTCTTTGACTGATTGTCTTCCTCCTAATGTGGCATACAGCATTTTTCCGGGTCAGATTTGATTTCGATGCTATTCTTTTCGTACTGTCCTGACCTCACCTCCTTATATGTGAATACTCGTTTTCTGGCTCTTCAACTAATCTCCTATTTTCCTGGGTCCCTTTGCCTCCTGCATCTTTCCATTCGCTGTTGCACTTAGTTTTTGCCTCCTTTTATTTAACCTACACCTTCGGGAAACCAAGGAACCTCAATTGGTCTTCCTATTATATCTGTTTTCCCTTGGGAGCAACCTTTCCTCTGCCTCCTTGCACTTTTGTTGCCACATATTCCATCATCTCGTTTTACCTTATTTTCCTACCAGTTCTCCTGTCCCCACGGAACCTTCCTGCAGGAAGTTCCTCAAACCTGTGTAGTCCCTCCTTTATAGTTTGGCTTTTCCCATTCAATTCCTGTTACCTTTCTTCATTTAACTCTACTTTTAAAATAAAAAATCAAACCAATGATCGCTAGCCCCGGGGGCCCTTCGAAAGAAAAGCCCCCTAAATGTCTAAACGCTCAGGGTGAACACAAACCCATCTTGCTGGCCACCCCTCCCCTCTCTCTCTGGTAGTGCCCCCCCCTGAATTTGATGATGGGGTTTTCAAATACCCATCCATCAACTTGGCTCCCCCAGTTCGGGACCCCCCTATGACTCCAGGTTTTTCCCCATTGGGACTCCCTTAGTTAAATCGCTCTTCCCAGAAAAACTTTGCCTCTGCTCGATTGAGCCTTCTTGCCACCTCAGCCAGTGTGTCCAAATCGTTTCGTTGTTTTCTTTACCCTCTCTTGGCCTCCGAAGTTCTGTGGGGGGTTTACTCACCCCATTGACACTTTTATGTTTCCAGACTGAATTGTACCTACAATGTATCTCTTTTTTCCCTCCAATCTTTCCATCCCTTTCCCCATTTCCCCCCCAAACCCCCATCGGTTTTTTTTTTAGCAGTGCAACCCCTCCCCCCCCCCCCTCTATCCTTCTACTTTCCTCGGGATCTGATATCCCGGGGAAGATTGCATCTTTTATTGTCTCAGCGAGTTTTTGTTTTGGGGACGCTATAAATTCGGGGATTTCTCGCTGTTTCTTTCGTTCCACTCCTCGTTTTTATTCGTTATTTCCATCCCTTTGTGTACCAAAACTTTCAGCTTCTTTTCTTCACTGGGTCAGAAAAGAAATTGGGGTTGGGGGAGCGAGAGCCTTGGAGGGGCCTAGGGGGGGCTGGGTGTAGGGGGTTTGTGATGAGGGGGGGGGGTCAGAATCCCCCAAAAGGGGACAACTTTTGGGGGTGGGGTTTTTTGTGATGTGGGGTTGTGGCAGAGGGAACAGGGGTGGGTTGTATTTTTAGGTTGCCATTCGTTGGGCTTGTCGTGGTTGGTCTTTTGGGGGGAGATTCTGCGGGGTTTTTTTTTTTTGCCCTTCTTCCCTGTCGGGATCAGCTCATCTTCATCATTGCCTCTCGTTCCCCCCCATGATCGTGTACCCCCTCTTTCAGTGTATCCTTTTTTTCTTTGTTCGTGCGATCGAGGTATACTCTCGGTCCCCCGTTTATCCCTCGGGGTGTGCTTTCTTTCTTGCAAAATCCTTGTTCGAACTGATTCTTCCTTAAAAATTACTTTGCAGGCCAACCCCTTCCACTCGAAAAACCACCCAAAAATTCTTCGAAAATTTGGGCACCTGGTCATATCGCCCTCACCATTTTTTTCATGATCCCCCTTCAACATTTTTTTTCCCCCCCCCTTTTTTATTTCTTCGAAGTTTCCCCCTTGGCTTCTTGAAGCCCCTAGACAAAAACTGACCTCACCCTTTCCTCCTACCATGAGTCCCCCATTTGCATCCCTGAGGTTTTTTTTTCCCTTCCTTTTGAAATTTTCTTGCCTTCACCCCCTTCCTTCTGAGATTTCATTCTCAGTGAACTGTCATGGCAGCTTTCCTTGCTACTGCAGTTGGCTGTTAGAGTCTCTGCATATAACAACCTTTATTGTTTCAGACCTGTCATTTTATCTTATATGCTCCTCTCTTTTCCCCCCGGCCCCACTGGGTCTGATAGGGCCTTTCGAGTAGGAAAAATTCCTTTGTTTTTTTTAAAATTCCCCCCCGCTTGCCTACATAAATTTTTCCCCGATGTTGCATTGAATTGTATTTGGGGGCTCCAATTGTTTTGGGTTTTTTTTCAGTTTCTCTTCTAAGCACTGTATCCCCCAGTTCTCTGTAAGACCTGTACCCCACTTTTCCCGCATCTTTTAGCTATCGTCCTCCATTTTCTTTCCAAGCTTTCTATCTTCCACTGCACTTTCCTCCCCTTTTTTTTTTTAGCTCTAAAATCCCCAATCTTTCCTCCCAGGGTTTTGTCCACCAGATCTCGGTTTTTTCTGCCCCCCTAGGGCCACCCTTTCTTTTTTTTACACAGAAAGAAAACTTTTTTTTTATATGTGTGTTGGTTGTGTTTGTGGTGTGGTGTGTGTGGGTGGGTTGGATGTGGGGGTGTGGGTGTGGGTTGGTGTGTTGGGGTGTTGTGTGTGTGTGGTGTGTGTTTGTGGTGTTTTTACTCACCGTTGGGGGGTTGCAGGGGGCGAGTCCAAGCCCTGGCCCCGCCTCTTCACGGTCGCCATAGTAACTTCCCTAACCATGAGCTTTTATCGTACCTCCCCCTTAAAGCTATTATGGATCCTGCCTCCCCTAATCTTTCCCAAAACTTTCCCCTTCCCGACTACTTGTGGGGTGAGAAAACTTCCTAAAAATCCCTGTGATTTTATCTGTTCTTCAGCTTCCAACTGTGTCCCCCCTTTTTTGCTGTGTCCCTCTCTGGACATCCTGTCTTTCTCCCCTTGGGCAAAATTTTTTCCCCCATATTTTGTAAGTCGTTAATGTCCCCCCCTATCTTCCCCCGTCCTCCCTTCTGGGTTTTTTATTTCCCCCTTAACCTTCCTCTAGGGCTACCTTTACTCTGGGGCTAGTTTGGGCAAACCTTTTTCACTTTCCTAATTTCTTTACATGCTTTGGGGTAGGTTTTGGGGTTCCAAACTGTAATGATACTCCAAAAGGGCCTAACGACCGGTGTACAGGGGCCCCGAACGACTCCTTATAAACGTCAGAATGCTGTTCTGAAGTTTGCCCCGGGCCCAAATGCTACACTTTTTTTTTTGGTTATGTGCGCTTTTAGGAGATGTTTCCTGGTTTTTTTTACTCACCCCAAAAATCTTTTTCCTTTTAGGAGGTTTGATCTCTGGCCCCTAGACTGTACTTTTCCTCGTGGTCTTCTTTTTCCCTCCCCCCAAATTTTATGACTTTGACTTGGGGGGATTGAACTCCAGGGCCAAAGCTGGGCCAGTCGCAGCCTGTCCCGATCCCTTTGTATTTTTGCCTGGGTTTTGATTGAATGAATTTTTCTCATCAACTTAAACCCTCTGCAAACAGTGACACCTCGAGTTTTTCCTTCTGTCATGTCGTTCACAAAAACCAAAACAGCACTGGGCCTAGGGGCGACCCCTGGGGACCCCCCGGTCAAGGGCCCCCTCTGACACCTCGCCCGTACCATTACTCCTGCTGTCTTCCCGATAAATATTCCCTGATCCATTGGTGCCTTCCCCGTTATTCCCGCTTGGGCCCCATTTTTTTCACTAATTTTTTGTGTGGAGCGTCAAACGCCTTTTTCAGTCCAAGAAAATGCAATGCACCCACCCCCCCTCTCTCTTTTCTTACTGCTGTCACCTTGTCATAGAACTCCAAGTTTTTTTGACACAGGATTTCCCCTCCCTGAAACCATGTTGGGGGCTGTTTTTGAGATCATTCCTTTTTGGTGTTCCATCATCTTCTCCTGACAATCTTCTCCCTACTTTGTACATACATGTCAGTGCACTGGTCTGTAGTTTTGTGCTTCATGTCCCCGTCTCCTTTTTTAAAGATTGGGGCTACATTTGCTGTTTCCATGCCCCAGCAATCTCCCTTTTCGATAGATGAAATTGGGAAAATTGTTGTTAGGGTACACATAGCGCCTCGCCCCTCTCCAGGACCCATGGGAGTGTTTCTGGCCCCATTTCCTTTGAGGATCTATCACTCAGAAGCCTCTTCACTTCTTCCTCGGTTGTGGTACTGTGTCCGACTTGGGGTATACCCCAAATTCTCCGCTTTCTGGGGTCCCCCCTGTTTCCTCTTGAAAACTTCTTTTAATTTCTGTTGGTTCCCCCACATACTTCACGGCATTTCTTGTTGTTCTCCTTCCTTCCCTTTGCCGATTACCGGTCCTTGACTGTTTTTTCCTCCTGATGAGCTGTACAAAAGTTTCGGGGCAGATTTGGCTTTCGCTGCTATGTCGTTTTATATTGTCTTTGGGCCCCCCTTATTATCTGTGCAATTCATTTCTGGCTCACACGCTCTCCTTTTCCCTGGGCCCCCTTTTCCTTCTATATTTTTTTTTCCATTCCCTACACACTTAGTTTTTGCCTCTCGCACCTTTGGGTGAACCATGGGGTCGTCCTGGCTTTTTATTATTTCCTGTTACCCTTTTGGGACAAAACCCCCCTCAGCCTCCTTACATGTTTTCTACATATTTCCATCATCTCAAACTGGTTTTTTCCCCAGTGTGGTTGTGTGTGTGTGTGTATGTTGTAGCGTGGGTTTTGTGGGTGTTGTGGTGGTGGTTTTGGGATGTGTGTGTGGGGTGCTGTGTGTGCGTGGTGTGTGTGTATGTGTGTGTATGTTAAAAGTGTGTGTGTGTATTTTGTATGTTGTGCGTGTTGTGTGTGTTGTGTGTGGTGTGTTTTGGGGGTTTTGTAAGATAAGATTGCTTCGGTTTTTAAACCCCGGAGGGTTAGCCCCCCAGGAAACCCCAAAAAATCATGCGTCATCGGGACGTCTAACTTATTTTCCCTTGGGGGCCTTAAACTTGTCCCCAGGATGCGACCCACACCCGTCACTAACACCCAGGTACCCATTTGTGCAAGGGGAAAAGGACAACAGGTGTAAGGGAAAAGTGTCGAAATGTTTCCCCCCGCCGGGAATCGAACCCGGGCCCTCCGTGTTGAAACGGGAGTTTAGCCACCACCCCTTGTTCGGGTTGCAGAGGTCGACTCATAGCTCCTGGCCCCCCCTCTTTACTGGTCGCTACAGTCACTCCCCTCTCCATGACTTTTCATACCCTCCTTTAAGCTATGTAGGATCCTGCCTCCATACAT